>MJUU01033281.1:0-42354 GCA_002080025.1 Modiolus philippinarum | reverse complement strand
ACCTCGGTATTTTGTTATTCGTCCCCGCCGTTAGTTTTCTTATTGTCCATCTTTTTTTGTCAAAGATATCTATATGTACAATTAATTTAATATTTGGCTTAAAGCTTAAGTATGGTGACTTGTACACTGTCTCCCCTTTCCACGTCTACTTCCACATTTACTACCAGTTTGCCGATAATATAATTGAAATTTTGAACACATGTAACAAGACAAAATTTTTGTCAAAGCCGGATTTCTCAGCATCTATATCTACAATTGATTTGATATTTGTTCTGAAGCTTTAGTATGGTGATTTGTACTGTGTCTCCCCTTTTCCGTTAGTCACAGATCAACTTTTCTGATTGCCAATACTATGATAAAAACTTTTGAACACATGTATCATTACTAAACACTTTGAGGGGGGCATCCGTGTCCCATAGCCACATTTTCAGCTCACCTGGCCTAAAGCCATGTGAGCTTTTGCCATCACTCGGAATCCGTCGTCCATTAACTTTTCACATTGTGACTATCTCCTCTGAAACCGCCGGACAAATTTTAACCAAACTTTAAAGGAATGATGTATAAAAGGTCCTTCACAAAGATTGCCCAAATTTTTTTTCCAGTCTTCCAGGGCCGTACATAGTTTAACATTGGACCTCAAGGGAAAACGAACATTTTGGCTATCTTCTCTAAAACTACTGAAGTAAACCGAACACAAAATTGCCTAAATTTTTCTGATCCACCCAAAAAAATGGCTAGCAGCAGGGAATATGGTTTAACATTAGACCAATGGAATCACGATATAAAAGCTTTTTGTTTTCTAAAGATAACGGTTAATTTATTCATTATCACGATATTACGGTGTTTTGTTTTCTCGAGATAACAGTAAATTAATCTATGCTAGAGATGACGGTTAAACAATCCGTTATCATGAAATAACAGTGTTTTGTTTTCTCGAAATAACAAATTAAAAAACCTTTGTCGCTTTTATGTACCCCAACGGCTTCCGTACATGAGGCGCCATCTGTCGTCATAATAACATTTCTCAAGTTACAAGTCTCAAGTTACAAATCTCGAGTCTCGCATTTCAAATCGTCAATTGACACTTTCGTACGGTTGCAACAACATAATTTCAAAATAAGAAGTTTGAGTTTACCCGTCACAGACTAACAAATATAGAGAAGTGCAATAAAGCAATTGTGGTCACAATAACACTTCCGCATTTCAAATTACGTAGTTACATTTTCGAAGTTGCAATATAACAAGTTTTAGTTTACCAGTTTCAGATTGACAATTGTAGAGTTACAATAAAGTAATTACATTTTCGCAGTTGCAATAAAAGAATTACAATTTAAGAATTTCAATTTACGAATTACAAATTAACAAGTTACATCTTCCCAGTTTCAAAACACGGAGTAGCAATGTTAGAATTTTGACCCTTTTGGCATTCCATATTAATATACATAACATTCGGCAGGTGTCTTTTTTTAACAATGTTGGAATTAAAAAACATAAACATAAGATTTCTAATAACAGTTTTAATCTCAATTTCAAAGGAGAAAATACTTCTTTTATGTAGTTCCGTCCACCTGTACACAGTTATAGAATAGTCACTTTTCTGTGACGACTGATTGACTATGTATGGATTTTAACAGTTGCCTGAGGCTTATTCAGACTTGCTAGTCAAGTTTAAAAGTTTGAGGGTACATGGTTAATCAAAACTGCTGTAATAATACAAAATAAAAACACAGTGGTATCCTAAAGCATCCCTAATCTACATATCCTTTGTGGTTAATCATATCTTTCTTCAAATACTTTAATCTGAAAAATAAAAGTTAATCAGTATGACAGATTTACATATAAAAAAATTCGCGTGTGTTGTGTATTATTTTGATATTCCTTATAGATATATATAGAATAAAGGATGTTTAGTTTTTGGTACGAAACATATTGGCGACCAAAATGGAAGAGCCCACTTGTGGGCAAGTATTATCAGTAAATAATTACACAAGGAAAGAAAATAATTTAAGGCAGTTAAGGAGATTGGTAATGACTGTGTGCCACTGATTTTTTTCTTTGGTGAAGTAGAATGAATGTAAGCAAGAAAGCATGCCAAATTATCACGTGTTATGAAAATCTTGAAAATGTTACAATTGCTGACTAAGGAAAAAGAACTTGTAACGTGCTATCACATGGCAGTATATTTCGAAAAAGAAAACAAGCAAAGGTGAATTAAATATGAATGAAAATTCAAACTACAAAAATTTTAACCACTGACTTTGATCTTAAATTATAACTTGTTACTGCCTCTTTACTCCTGAAAATTGTTTTATATACGGTACCATTTAATGGTGATGATTCTTTCCTTATTAAGAACTATATGGGATTTTTGAGTCGTCTTCACTTAGGAAAATTTGTGTATTATACGAAAAAAAAAAAAAACAGAAAACGCACCAAAGGTGCGAAAGCCGGCAGCGAACATTTGTTATTTTCATAAGGATGTTTGACTTTTTCCTAATTTGACTAAAAATTTGGCAGAGGTTATAATCTAGGTGATACATTCTGCTGATAGCTGCATGAAGTCAAAACATTCCAAGCCCCTTTCTAAAAAAACTCCAGGCAGGGGTTCCCCTTAAAATTAAGTTTTTGTATTATAAGTATGTATCAGAATGCCTATTTTGCTAAAAATTTCCGTTTCTAGTTTGGTATAGATGGCAACCAAAAGATCCACTATCAACTCATTTCAGACCACCACTCAAAAAAAAAAAAAAAAAAAAAAAATTGGGACAGTCGTTCCCCTTATAATCCAGGTTATATAAGATATTGCTGAAATCAAAACATTCCAAACACCTCATTCAAAAAAATGGCAGGGGTTCACCTTATAATCTAGTTTATACATATTTCTGAAATTGTGAAGAAATGTATGAAGCAGAATTTTTTTCTCAAATATTCAATGTTCTGGTTTGGTTTCCATGGTAACTGAAAGCTCCACTATCCATTACAACCCATTTCAGACCACCATTAAAAAAAATTGGGCAGGGGTTCCGCTTATAATCTAGTTAAAACACATTTCTAAAATTGCGAAGAAAAATATTTAGCACAATACTGTTTTTCCCAGATTCAGTGTTCTGGTTTGGTTCCCATGGCAACTGAAAGCTCCACTATCCATTAAAACCCATTTCAGACCACCATTCAAAAAAATTTCGGCAGGGGTTCCATTATAATCTAGGTAATATGTATTGCTGAAATCAACACATTCCGAGTCCCCCTTTCATTAAAAAAAATTGGCAGTGGTTCCTGTTATAATCTAATTTATAATGCTACAGAAAATATGTATTTTTTTTAAAGATTCAGAGTTGTGGTTTGGTTTCCATGGCAACTGAAAGCTCCATTATCCATCATAACCCATTTCAGACCACCATTAAAAAAATTGAGCAGAGGTTCCCCTTATAATTCAGGTAATATGCATAGCTAAAATCAATGATTTACAAAAAAAATCAGAATACACAAAACGTATTTTTTTCATCTAAGATTTTATTTCTACTGGACATTGCAAAGGACTTTTTTGTAATATTGAGTACTTCTTCACATTAAATTAATTACCTCCCACAGTTTTATAACCTCCCTTTTTTAATTTTTACTTTTCAATATATCTTATTTTTACGTTATTGACATTCAAAAAAGTATGTTGGTGAATATAATTAGAACTATGAAATGAATTTACATGTTTAAGCAATATAAAATTACTTTTGTATGAACAATAAAACTTTTTTATCTATTTTTGTTATCAAATAATACCAAACCTGTGATTTTAGGCTTTATTGAAATGTTTAATTTTTGTTACATTTTTTGAAGTTGTGACCTTGACCTTTGTCACACAAACCTCAAAATCGATAGGGTTCCTTCTCTGATCATAACTCATGTCTATGCCAAGTTTCATTTGGATGTGTAATGGGGTTCTGGAGATATTGTGTGGAAACGGATAAGTCAAATTATAGTTCTATTTTTAGAAGTTGTGACCTTGACCTTTGTTGCACAAACCTAAAAATAAATAGAGATCTTCCCCTTATCATACCTCATGTCTGTTTTATTTAGATATGACATGAGGTTCTCAAGATATCATGCGGAAACCAAAAGTTGACGCCCGGACGCCCAGACACCATTCATCAAATTATAAGCCGAGTTCGACTTCGTCGCAACTCGGCTAAAATCAATAAACCAATACCTTGAGAGGGAATCACTAATTAATTAAAACTGTTGAGCTAAAGATGATTTATATTCAATTAATTGTTTTCCGTCAATTAAAATTTAGTTCAATAATTGTCATGTAGGACAAATTATGAGTACACTTCAATTTCATAAATATTTTGTTTTTGATTGATAAATATATTAAGGAATCAAGTTATCCGTCGTACTGGTATTTAAGGGGATCGCTTCCGCCTTCAATTACACTAGAGTTCATATCTCGAAAGTCCCTTATTGTTTCAGCCTTTTACTCTTACCTGTTGCCAGCAGGGAATATATCTTCCCAACATTGATACATCATTAGACTAGTATGTCTACCAGTTGCACATTTTGTCCCAAAACGAGTTATTATCCAAACATAAAACATAAAAGGCTACTTTTACTAACTGTCGTGTTTCGTATATGGAGCAGTAAAAGTGAAACCTTCTTGAGTACCTCCTGTCACTCTCGTTATTTTGATTAGAGTTCACATTGTGAGAGCTTTATTATTCCATAGGTCAATGTTTCTCCATTTTTTAGTTTTGCCATATCTCTGAACTTAGATTTATAAAATTTCCTTGAATGGCGCACTGTAGTTAGAGAGAAGCTGCGAACACATGGACATGGTTTGTGCGGATAACTCTTTTTTGTTGTTGTCAATTTTAGAGATATAAATATGCAATAATTGTTCATATCTTATAATTTCTTCGATGCCAACAAAATCATACAATATTCAGTTTAGTTGTCGAAATCCGCATATGCAGAAAATAAATCAACAATAACTACGGTATTTTGTTATTTAGTACGAACCTTTCCAATCAGTTATCTATCCTCGCCACCATCTTGGGTTATTGGTTGTACCGTACATTTGAAGTGACCAAGTCCGCAACCGAACTGTGAAGAAAAATATAGGAGTGTTTTGTTTATATGTTTTGTTTATTTCTATAAAAAAACTTTACAAAATATGTTATCAAAAATCTGCTGTTGAATGAATATAGCATCAACAAACACATCTACAATGACCAAAAAAGTAAGAAAAAAAACTTCTCCAACGCCTCCCGTGTTCGATGTGTTGAAAAAATGATAACTAACATTTGGATAGATAAGTTCTTAGTTGCTGAATGGTCAATGATGTAAATGTCTCGTGTCAATTTCTAGAATTAGTGGGACTGGATGTTGGTGAAATTTACACTTGTATCATGTTTAGCAAATTCGCGTTTTGCCTTCTTATAATCTATTGGTCATATCACATATTCATTAATGGGTCATTTTTTTTTAAAAAGTGCAGATTTCTGTCCGCCTACGCTGTAAAAATCTAAATAATAAATCATTTTGATTATTTGTCTATTGGAAAGTTTGCATCTTTTCTGACAATTGACATTTATAATTTATGCAATTTGATTATTCAAATACATAAAAAAAGAACTTAAATGTCCCTTCAGTGCAGATAAAATCTTAACATTTGAAAGACCATAAACTCAAAGATGTTTAAAAACTAATAGAGATCAAATAACCACAAGTCCTTTTGTAGTAATTTCAGTATGTTCCATGTAAGAAATTCCAACTTTTACAAACTTTTTGAAATATTTCGCAGACGTTCGCAGATGAGTACAATGGCATTCTGGAATCGTTACAATCTGAATATTTGTTCAATCATTCTGATTTAAACATATTTATTCATAGATCTTCAAAAATCAGAAAATGTACATGTTCCACGCTTTCATGACTATCCTGTTACCACTTCGAAAATCCTATGCTAATAAATTCTCCCTGTTGATACGAAACTCTTCTTTGGTGATGTTAGTAGCATACAGCATTTTAGAAATGGTGACGGAAACATGCAGGCGTTTAAAGAAGCAACAAAAAGGTTAGGACACCAAAAGGAAGTGAAATCACAGGCGTACCTAAAAAATGTCTATCCTGTTAACCCCCAAAATACTATAAATTAAAAAAAAAAAAACCCTTAAAAACTAGTTTTATAATTCAAAAACAATAACAATTTTAGGAAATGCCAACACCGATAGGTAGGGAGCGGTTAATTTTTCATCAAATTAACCAAAGTGTAAAATTTTCTATCCTGTTACCCTCTATCCAGTTACCATATTGAAATTAACAGAATTGACGCATTGGGTAACAGGATAGACAAATTAGAGCTGTCAAACTAGAATTACTAAATCATTAGCCAGTATTATTATGTAATTTGATCTTATATCATCATTGGTTAAAAAGTATGGATATTTTAAGCCATTCATGACGTTATAAACAAACATCTAGTAGAAAAACTTACATTGGTAACAGGAAAGACATATTCTGGTAACAAGATAGACATTTTATAGTAACAGGATAGTAACAGGATAGACATTATCTCAATGTAAACTTGTCTCATCATTTTCTTAAAGTCTAAAAATATGACGATATGGCAGAGGAAAGGAGAAAATGAATAGAGAACCTGCATGTGTATCTATATCTATACACTATTAGAGAATTTTCTGTATATTTCAACTTTCATTGGTAACAGGACAGACGGATATCAGTAACAGCATATACAAATTCGATATACAAAACAGAAATCTAAAAAAGCATCTAAAACAACTTATCAACGGTTAGAAAGAATAAAACATGTGATTAATCAGGTGCTATTCAAACTATTCGGTATTTTTTTTAATTAATGATGTGAATTATAATCGCACAACAGTAAAAGGATGGACTAAATTTGGTAACAGGAGAGACACATATAAATGCAAACAGACATGTGTTGCAAATTTTGCAATTAAGATAAACAATTGTTAAACAATACGATAGAACTATACAGGATAGGAACAGAGAAAAACATAACAAGTAACTTATTCAAATTTATTTTTCATGGAATTAAGTGTACAGTAACAAACATTGGTAACATGATAGACTAATTTATTTACATTTAGAATTTGCGTGTTTTTGCTGTTACCATAATGCCTTTCCTGTTACCCTACTTGTAGTTGTCCGTTCCTGTTACCGTAAATTATTGTGGCTAACTTTAACCATGTAAGATAATTGAATAACATTTGGATTAGTTTAAAAGAGAAAATGGAGCCAAATATCATAATGTTCATTAACAAGTTGTTGGTTGGTGGATTATTTTTTTTACAGAAATGGCAAATCTTGTTTTTTATGGGTTTTTTGTGGGACAGAGCATTCATTGGCCTAAATCTTTTGATATCATTAATAAAGGAATATAATTTTGTTATTTCTTGAGGTGATTTAAAGTATTTTTTGCATAATTAATGTTTCTTTTTACAAGTTTCAAATGTTTGTACTTGTAAATGATTTGAGAATATGGTAACATGATAGACAAAAATCCCCCCAGTCCGACAAAAACTTATTAATAATGCTTTAGTTATTTGCCTTTAAGACTGCATCTTAGTTCTTTCAGTTTCATTTTTCACAACTGACTCAGTCCTGTTGCCAACTGAATTTTAGTGTTGTTACGATTGTTTTTTGATTTATCACATTGGCTGTAGGGGGAAGGTTTGGATCCAATAAAACTAGTTTAACCCCGCCGCAGCAGGTTTGCGCCTGTCCTAAGTCAGGAATTTATTAAGCCTTTGTGTGTCTTGTCTTTTTTCTAGTTAGTTTACTTTATGTCTATAGGAGTCTAGGATGATGCTTATTTCGCTGGACTTGACTGCTCTTTGTTCAGGGGCCGACTCCGACCTGCCGTTGGGTGTGGGGTTTTCTCACCGTGCATTGAAGATCTTATGGTGGCTTTGAGTTGTTATTACTCCCCTTTGGGTCGTTGTCTCTTTGACACATTCCCCGTTTCCCTTCTTTTTTCTATCTTATTGTATGTTGATCCAAACATTAATTTAATAAATTTGATCCTTTCTTCAAATTGCTTTTACGCCATATCGTTATGTCAAATCTTCACTTGTTTTTCAAAATGACCCTATACTATTTCAGCCAGCATCCTTTTCCTGAATAACAAATTACCGAAGTAACTGTAAATACGGGACTTTCAAGATAGGAATTCTCGTGTAATTGAAGGCAGAAACAATCGCCTCCGATACCAGTAAGAAGGAATACTGGATTTCTATTGAAATAAATATATATACCTCATGAAAAACAAACAAATTATGAAATGCATTTATAATTTTCCATATATGACAATTATTCTTAAACTAAATTTTAATTGACGACAAACCATTGACTTGAAGAGCTACAAATCGATTGAATATAAATCGCCCTTAGCTCAACAGTGTTCCTTCATTTTTGATTCCCTCTAAATGTATTGATGTATTGATTTTTTTCATATAAAAATAGATTTGTTTCCGGGGTGAACATGATTCAAAAGTCCCGCATTTAGTTTTTGCATATGCTTATATCAATAACTCTTGTCTCTTCAGTGCAGATCAAATCAAAACACGTGGAAAGTGTTTACCGAAAAGTGTATGAAACTGAATGACGAAATGATACATATAACAACGATCGTATCAACGAAATGGTGGCATACTTAAAGAATGGGGTCTACGGAAAAACACTTTACTTCCACCAAAAATGGACGCGCATAGTCAGCGCTATAAAAAGAGCGTCTGAATACCGATTTGGGTCCCGGGTCGAATTAGCGTTCTTATCGGGATCTCCTATGCTATTTATACCTACCAATCGCATCTCTGTGCACACTTCGAAAAAGAATGTACCAGTTTCCTATAGGATTTTCTCCCCAAAAATGTACTGACATAAATGTCCAGTCCAGACGACCAGCAGTAGTTGCATCGTTTTTTCTAACAGACAACAAAGGACTTCTCATCCCACTCGGTGATATGAGATCAATTTCCAAGTAGCCTCGCAAGGACTGATGTTCGAGAGACACTGTAACCATCACGTGCTCCAAAAAACGTATTCCATGGCCTCGTCTGGGAACGCGTATCACAGCAGCACCAAACACTGCACTGGTTACGGCTCTAAAATACATAAATGCAAATAGATATATTCATTATATTCTCATGGGATTGATATTGGCCATCATAAGCAGGTATACATATGTTACATGAAATAATCCCCGTTGAAATAAGGATATTGAAATTTTAATTTTAAAAATTGTTAATGTCTCTGATATTTCATTCAAATATCTAAGTATAATAAATAATTTTCCAAATAAAAACCGAAGCAACAATAATCATGAATAAAGCTGTCAATGTGACAGCAAACCGGTTTTTCTTTTACATGTACAGTATATCTTACCAAGAGGTCAACCCTGAAAATCTGAAATCACATTTTTTTATTTTGCAAAATTAAACCTTTCTTTTCAAGTTTATATAAAAACTGTTTGAGGCTACATCTGGCTCTAGACAAATAGGGTAACCTGTTGGCAGGTATTTGACATAAAAATAAAGTTCAACAACTGGTAATATTGGCAAAAATTGTCAAAAATCAAAATAAAAAAACATGCACATCTTTATGTACAAATAATCTACAAAATATAAATCTTCTATCTCAAAAATGTAGGAGATTTGCTACGGACAAATGGGGGACCCTGTTGGAAGATATTTAATGTAAACATGACTAAATTCAACAACTGCTAATTTTATCATCAAAAATCAAAATCGAAGTAACATGCACATCTTTGATATATGTACAAATGACCTGCAAAATATAAATCTCTATCTAAAAAAACTGTAGGAGATTTGCTCCGGACAAACTGGGTACCCTATAGGCGATATTTGCTGTAAAAGACTTAAGTTCAAAAACTGGTAAATTTTATCATTAATTATCAAAAATCCAAAACAAAGTAACATGCACACCTTAGACATGCTTGATACATGTACAAATGATCTGCAAAATATAAACCTTCTATCTCAAAACCTGTAGGAGATTTGCTCCGGACAAATAATGTTTCTATTTTGCAGCCGCCCGCCCGCCATTTTCACCATTCTTATAACAAGATTTTTCCGACGGAAAACCCGGTAAAAATTTAGTGCCTATGGGTCATACACGGGGACAACATTAAAATAACGAAGAAAAAAAAACAAACGCTACAAAAATATAGCACCAACAGTGTGAACCCCATAAAAACAGGAATGTAATTTGATGATCCGAAAGAGTAAGCATGTGCTTTTCCTGCTCTGCATGTGGACCCCGTCACACAGCTAGGTTCATACATGGTGCTGAAAAATCTGTTCGGTAGTTGATTGGTTAATGTAATTTCAATCCCTTGGACAAACCAAATAAAAATCTCTAACTTTCAAACAGTACAAAGGTAAAGTGGAAAAAACACCTGTTAAACTCTTCAGTATTCAGACAGCTGCATGTACCAGGACAAATCTGTACCACAAACATTAACAACGAAGACAAAAATTAAATATAACAGTGTTATACACAGAAAACCAAAGCGTTAACAGTGTGAATTTAAAACCGAGAATATCAGTTAAGTGTTCCGGAAGGGTACATATTTTGTAAGCACGACCTGTTCCACATTTGGCATCCATCACATTTTAGGCGAAAAGTCCGATGTAATGTCAAATTCGGCATGTATCCATCCAGAATATGCCGAGTGATGCTATAACCATTCTATATATTCCTTTAGTTACATTTGTGTATGGTGTTCTTCCGATATAGGAGATAACATCAAATTACACAATCTGCTAGTTACCAAATATGGTAAAGAAACTGTCAGTAAATTTCTTAATGGGCGAGAGCGTAATCAGAGTCCCAATATTCAATTTTCTGATAGTACAGTAAACATACGAAAAATTGTGAAAATTAGTACAAGCGCAACGAAGATCAAAGGCTGCCAGTGACAATCCACGGTTGCCAGATATGAATTATAAACGGTCAAAACGCGACGTCTTTTAACAAATTGACGTTTAAGAAATTCAATTCAAATAGTATATAAGAAAATATGAGGTGTTGATTATTTTACACCAAGACAAATTTACAGTGTGAAAAACTGTTTAGTAAAGATCGATTTTATTTTTAATGGCCTGGTATTATTTCAATATTCTAAACAGATTTTCAAATGAGCATAACAGCAAAACTACAGAATAAAATTGTCCAGAGCCGAAATCCAAAATACAAAAAGACATAACACGTGCAAAATCGCCAAAAAAGAAAGAAAAATAATGAAAACCGAAATGGTACTGACCTGGCGCTGACATTTCAAAAGAAATAATAGGTCAAACTTGTTGTATGGTGCAGGCCTCCCTTTCAGTTACATGTATGTCCGATAGCTACTCAACAGTACACAACAGTAGGTCGTAGAACAGTGAAAAGAGATGTTGATCCCAGGAATAAGTAAAAAGGTAATCTTGAATTGCAGTTCACATTGGAACTTCAAATATATCCAAAGGTGCCTGATGTTTCAAAAAGAAAGTACAAGACGGAATTTTCCTGTAAAATGTTACTACATATGATAAAACAATTCAGTAGCAACTAACTAAATACACTTATGATCATGGATAAGAGCATTTGTAAAGACCTTAATGTGCAAGAAACAATTCAGTTTAATATTTGACGGTAAACTGCATGTGATTTTTTACATAGCACAAGTGAAATCTCACACCACTAAAACAGGAACTTTTGTGTCTCGAAAGTAATGAAACAGCATAAAATGTAAAAAGTCAAATTATTATTCTTGCTCCGGATCACGATAATTATTCGATGAATAACTTCGTATTGGTAAGTGTTCATTAAGATCCAGTATATAATATATATGAGGAGTTGGATGTGTACGAATATTGCAAAAGGTAGATTATTCCTCAGTGTATCTTTGAAGTTTTTAAGTTTTCCAACAAAAACAAACCATATTGGATTACAAAAATGACGGACGAAAATTATCATTCGATTAATTATCTTCCTTAATTTGACCATATTTTTATTATTTACATGTACATACCCAGAGATTACTATGTTTGAGTTAAGTTTCATTCAAAGCCAACCAACAATATAAAAGGGTTTGGCTTATAAAAATTATGGACAATACAGACAAATAAGGCAAGTATATCTTAAAGTCCAATTGTTCCCTCATGTTTTTCAGGTCTGTAATTTGTAAACTGCAAGCACATCTTTAATTGGTGTACTACCTTTCATTCAGTTTCACCGAAATTCACCGAAAAAGCTCACACGAGAAATTAGATAATGCCTTTAAATCTCTCTATTTCGTTTTCTAGGATTGTGATAATGTGATAGAAGGAAAATCAAAATGACACCGGTAAATCGCAAAAAATCGGGCAAGTATTATCCGAAAAGACATTTTCGATTTCAGTGAGCATACATGCACCCCGTCCTTTAGTCTGGATATACATTTTAGTAGAAGGTTGTCTTAGTTCGTAGCAATTGTCCTTTATATACTAGCAATGGAATACTTTTAAGCTGAGTCTGTCTGATATAAAAAAAGTCGATATTGTGTAATCACAGGGAATGTCTACCAGTCGGAAACGTATAACTACGCCATGGGCCTATTGTATTCTGCACATGTATATGCATGGGCCGATTAGGGACGTATAAATGCGTTCAAGGCCTCTTCTTTATTATTGACTCACCTTCCAGACCAGGTAGTCGGGGACGTATAAACACGTTCCGGGCCAACTGTTCTCCATATTTTTGCCATCTTTACCATTCCCAAGGCATTCATCAAACCGAAACCAAATTTGGGATGTACTTATATATATAAAATCAGAAGCATTGCTTTTATTATAAAATGTAGATGATCTTTGATACAATTAGTGTTTTATAATGAGAATCGTAAAGACAGTTTGGTTTAATACTAATATTTACCTAGATATATGTTTTGGTTTGATAATGGTAATCTTTTTGATACACACTGTGCTTGAACTTACCATGAGATATGAACAAAGCTCATTTTTGAAGGTCTCATGGTGACTTCAAGATGAAGAACAGCAATAACAGCGTTTTTCTATGGCTTGGTTCTATCATGTATTTGTAGAGACTTTGTTTCATTTGCATTTACTCCATATTCCTTCATAGGTAATTTAAGTAATGGCTTCCTTTTTATACAATTGAGGTTTGAAATTGAGATCTTATAACTGTTGTCGTTTAGATTTAATTGCAGTGTAATATGAAAATAACTAGTAAAGAATGGTAGCAGACGATTTATGATACAGGACTTTCGAGATAGGAACTCTTGTGTAATTGAAGGTGGAAATGATCGCCTCGAATACCAGTAAGCAGGAATGACTGGATTCCTGACCTATTGAAATAAATAATTTTTCAATATATAAAATATAAACATATACCTCCTTCAAAATTATTTATGAAATTGTAGTGCACTTGTAATGTTTCCCACATGACAATTCTTTAACAAATTTTAATTGCGAAAAACCTTTACTTGGAGCGCTAAAATAAATAACCCTTAGCTTCACTGTGTTAATTAGTGATTCTCACTGGCTGTATAGATGTATTATTATATTTTTTTAAATTGATTAGATGTTTCCCAATGTCAGTTGAAACGACATAAGTTGTCAAAAAAGCCATATGGAGAACCAAAGTTTTCCAAAATTTCGGAATTTTATTGAATATATACTTTATATAATTTTTTAGATAGGTACACACACACACACACACTCGTACCCCAGGAACCTATACCATCCATACACAAGAAATGTTCACCATATATAACCGTTAAACTCATACCATAAATACCCAGAAATCTTTACCTTTCATAACCAAGGAACCTCTACTATGAAAATCTTAGAAGTCTTTAAAATTCTCGACCGTTCATTTCATTCAGACCTCTACAATACGTATCATGAATCACAAACCTTACACATCCAAGAAAGTTCTACCATACGTACTCAGAAACCCCTACCATGTATATCCCATAAACACCAACCATGCATATCCACGATAATGCATATATAAGAAACTTCCAATTCACATGCATATTGCAGAGACCCCTGATATACATATTCAAGAGACCTATTGGATACATATCCCAGAAATATCTACTATATATACCTAGAAACATCCTCCATACCTTCTCCCAGAAATATCTGCTATAAATATCTCGGAAACCTTTACCATTAATATTCATGAAACTGCTACCAACATCATATAGAAACCTCTTACTAGCATATGATAGAACCTTCTACATTAAAGTTCAGAAACCTCTACATGCATGCCATATAAACCTCCACAATACATATCCCGGAAACCTCTAGCATATACATATCCCGGAAACCTTTACCATAAATATTCCAGAAACCTCTATCATGCATACCCCAGAAACCTCTACCGTTCCGTCTCCATTGGTAATCCCGATTGTAGAAGTCATCTTTTAATGTGTATCCTCTTGATGTCCTTGCTATCAGATGTTGAACATCTCTCCATGTTAAAGATGGGCTTGATAATTAAAAAAAAATGAAATATCAGTTCTTGTTATGGCCACTTAATGTTCACCACTGGAGTTGGCTTTAGTAGGTAGTAAACTTATTGGCTAGGAACATAATGATATATAGAATTAAATAGGTACAGAAGTAAAAGACATGAAAATTTCAAGACATTGAAAGGGAAAATTTCAGTCTCAACTTTCAGAGTCCGTGAGGATTAAACTCTAACCAAAGGGATCCGAGATATTATTGTATTGAACTTCTGTGAAGTTGCATGAACAAGCCTTAATATTAAGTTTAAGGTATGACTAATACAATGAATAGCAAGTGGCTATATATATTCTTCTAAAATCTACTAGCGATAAATTGATTGTCTACTTGTACATTCAAGATATGCTTTTCCTTGCTGTTATGACGGAACGATCGACCTACTATCATGACTATGGCAAAATTTGTAGAAATACCACTTTCAACATCTTCGCTATCGACGTGTTACGATCTGCTCGTCTTTTCTTCAAAAGAGAAAAGGAACGTAACTCTAGACTAGCGAAGATGCACTTCAAATAGTACTAATTTTAAATGCAATAACCAAAGCGTTGGGCAAAATCAAACTTCAGGGGAACTGTTCCTTTCTGCAGACATTTACAGTCAATGCTTATACTTTTATAATGGTAATACAAATTAAAGTTTACACTAATACGAACATAAGAAATTCTTTCAGAAATCCTGTATTCATTCTCTTATAGTCTTTTATCTGTTTTCAAAAACTTTCTATTAAAGTTTGTCTTGAAGGACGTAAATCGTGAAAAAAATAGAAATGTATTCATTATCGAAATGGCCATATGCAGAACCTACTTTACAGTAACATCGGCAATTTGTTATTTATTACCACTGGGCGGATGCATCTGTTGGTGGACTGTTAGTCACTGATTGTATTTACCAAGTTGAACCAAGTTGTCAGTACTTTGGTGCTGACTATAAAACCGATTTTATTTGAAAACTTTCAATATCTAAGTTTTAGATGAATTTATTTAAAACCAAAAGGTATCCTGTTTGAGCATAGCTCTGTCTTTAGCCTAATTTTGGCTTTTCTGTTCTTACCAGATTTTACACCGAAGAGAAATAAGTCGCGAGATGTCCATATGCAGAAAGTTAATTTATGGTGACGTCAGTATCTTATTATTTATCATAATTTTTCGCCACTGTGTCAATATGACATCCAAAGATGGTGCACAACACGTCAGTGCCAAAATCTGCTAATAACAAATTTATGGTGATAGTGTAAAACTAGTGTATCGGTGCAATGATTTGCTGACTACAATTTAATGGTGACAGTATTTATATCCAGAGTGTCTATGGCAAGCCCGAACCACAAAACATAGAAAAACCCAATTTAAGTTACTTAAACCTGGTTTTTCTCTACTTAAATTCAATTTAAGTTACTTAATTCGAATTAACGCTACTTAAGAAGATTAAGTACTTAAATAGAGATATTTGCTGTTAATGTGAGAAAAACGAATTAAGTAGAGAAAATGGCAATTAAACTATCATTAAGTGCGCCCGAACAACATAAATTGAGTTTAATTCACATTAAGTTACTAAAATTGAATTTAAGTAGAGAAAAACTAAGTTTTAGTAACTTAAATTGAGTTTTTCTTATTTTTTGTGGTTCGCGCGCGCATAACTCTACTTAAGTAGAATTTTCCACTAAATTAGAGTTAATATCCCAAGTCCTGTTTGAGACAATCGTTTTGATTGGCCGACTGCTGTGTTGTGTATCTACCGTGTTGACCGTGTACCGAAAATTCATTTTATATAAAATAAAATACAGTTTTAACAGTCGACGTTGAAAGTGTTTCTAAGTAAAAATTCATTATTTTGTTTTGTTTATCTTTGTTCCTTTGTCTGTTTTGTTTTTGATTTTTTGGTTTTTTGGGGTTTTTTTTTGGTCAAAGCAATTCTTGGATGTCGAGATTTGATAATTACATTAATTTTTATTCATAATAAGTAATAGTTGAGAAAAAAATAGTCTGCAATTGAATGTCAAACTTTCAATTTTATTTTTATTAAAAAAAAAAAACTTTAATTTAGCATATCCTTTTCGAAAGAGTTCTATATGTTGCAAATTACATGAATTTCGGGGGAAAATTTGAAGAGTAGGATAGGATTTTTATTCCCGAATTTAATCATTCTCATGCAAAAATAACATTTTTTTTTGCTATTTTACTATATCATATCCTTCCGACCGCGTTCGCCGTTATATCACACACCTGAACATGTAAATTTGGTCGGCAAAATCAAAATAGGGATAATTAATAAGGGTCATAAAAATGTCACTTTCAAATCACTCGTATGAAATTGTTAATTAAGGTTTTTTGATAGACCCTTTTGAACGAAATTCTAGAATGTTTACTATTTCACAGGGTATTATTTTTTCATAGATATTTATTGTGTATATCTATATAATTAGCGTTACACACATGGCATTATTGACACCTTTTAAAACCACAAACAAGTTTTTCTGCAAGATCTTAAAAAAAGCAATCGACAGAAAAAATATGAAAATCTTAAAGATTATTAGGCATTTCATAGATCCAAATTCGGATGGAAAATATAAAAAAAAATACAAAAGATAAAAAAAATCTTTTACACTCCTAAATCTAAAACAAACCTTTCAACTTTTCAACCAGTCAAAATGGTTGTTTCAAACAGTACTACGGCTATTAACTCTAATTTAGTGGAAAACTCTACTTAAGAACCACAAAAAATAGAAAAACTCAATTTAAGTTACTAAAACAAAGTTTTTCTCTACTAAAATTCAATTCAATAAAAACGCTTATTAAGTAGCATTAATTTGAATTCAGCAACTAACTATCATTAAGTTCTGTTAATACATTTTCGGTGTTTTAACTAGCGTTAACAGCGCGGGAACAACAAAAAATACTTAAACTCATTTTAAGTAGCATTAATTCGAATTTAGTAACTTAAATTGAATTAAAGTTGAGAAAAACTAAGTTTTAGTAACTTAAATTGAGTTTTTCTATTTTTTGTGGTTCGCGCTTTCCATAAGTGTCGGTGCAATGATTTGTCAATCACACATAAATGGTGATATTTTATAACCAGTGCGTCGGTGCAATGGTTTGCTGACCACAAACTA
The DNA here is from genome assembly GCA_002080025.1 of Modiolus philippinarum. Lineage (NCBI taxonomy): Eukaryota > Metazoa > Mollusca > Bivalvia > Mytilida > Modiolidae > Modiolus > Modiolus philippinarum. The sequence goes on along the minus strand of MJUU01033281.1, from coordinate 24,672 downwards.
ATGCTGAAAGTGTTTTACAAATGTGTCGGTGTCATGATTTGCTGTCCACATTTAATGATGATAGTACATAAGCAATGTGTCGGTGCAATGAATTGTTGACAACAGACCCATGATGATGCAGAACCCAAGCGTCAGTGTAATGATTTGCTGACCGCAAATTAATGATGACAGTTTTAACCAACGTGTCTGTGCACCATTATGCTGGGTAACAAATTATAGTAATAGTTGAAAATAAGAAACACAGCAAAAACAATAAGTGTACTCAAACTTCGTTTGGGAGACTTAATACCCGTTATTTGGAGCCATGATCTGATTGCTACAAGTTAATGATTATAATGTATACTGTGTCTGTGCAGAGATCGGCTGACCACAAATAATGGTGAAAGTGTTTATCGAATTTGTAGGTACTGACTACAAATTAAGGGTCAAAATGTATAACAATGTATAACTACAGTGTCTGTTCCGCGATCCCTTCACCACAAATAATGGTGAAAGTATCAGTGCCATGATCAGCTGACCACAAGTAATTCTCACAGTTACAATCAATGGGCCCCCATCAATGTGTTCGTGCCATGATCAGCTGACTACAAATAATTCTGACGGTTACAATCAATGTGTAAGTGCCATGATCAGCTGACTATAAATAATTCTGATAGTTACAATTAATGTGTTCGTACCATGATCAGCTGACCACAATTTAATGGTGAAGGTGCATCAACAGTGTGACAGTGCCACGAACTGCTGACCACACACCGATATATTCTACTGTACGTACTTTGCTTCCAGTGCTAATGCTATAATTCCAACTGTGACTGGAGCTGCAAACGAGGTGCCTTGAAAAGCGTTCGTCAAGCATTGGTCATTACTGTTCAAAGATGTCTGCAAAATATTGAAACAACGAACTTGGCTACAGACTACGCATATTTCATTGTTAGATTTCTACGGATTGCATTTTTTCTAAATAAGTTATTGTTTTTAATGGAGATTTAGGGTATATACAGATTTCAGACTGTCCTTTCTATAATCATGGTACCTGCCCCTCTCATTGTTTAGACAGCTCACACTTGTTTAATATGTGACCCTGAAAGAGGAATTGATGAGCAGTACCTTCAAAAAGCATAATTAATGTGATTCGGGTAACAAAAAGGAAACGAACGATTTCAATGATACTGCCTCACAATTGGCATATTTATTGACTGTCCGTCTGTCTGTATGTCCGTCCATAGGTTTGTAAGTTCGTTTGCAGGGGGGTACATGATTTGTCTGCGCCAAATTATACAGTTTTTATGCTAGGATCCAGATTAATAGAAGATCACGATGACTCAAAAAGGGAAGAAAGATTAGGACAGGTGCTTTCGAAGTGAAAAGTTAAGAAATTCTTTATGAGAAAGACCGGATGCTTGTTAAGGGGAACGAGAAGAATAACCACTTAATGAGAAGGATCAAGTAATCTGCATGAAAATGACGACACGAACTTCTCAATGAGATGAATTATCAGGTACTCAAGAAAAGTAGCGACGTCATGATTTTCTTAAAATGAAAAACAAGGTGCTCAACGAACTCCTTAAAGACAATTGGACTGGTAACAACTACAAAAACTTAAAATAAACAGCATCAGGTGCTTTGGAAGGGTAACGACAACACAAACTTATTAAATACATGTAGATAAATGATCCGGTGCTTCGAAAGGGAAACGACATCATTTTTTAAAAAGAAGTACCAGTTGCTCCGAACGCGTAGTGATGACAAAAAAACTTCTTATAAAGAAGCAGCGGGTACCCAAGAAGGGTCACGACGACATGAATTTCTTGAAAAGAAGCAGTCCTAGATGCTCCGGTGATACAATATTTTTTAAATAAGCAGAAAGGTCCGGCGCTCCAGTAGGTCACGGAAGAAATAGGCTTGTACATGAGATAATATCTCATGTGTACACTTTATTCAATTATCATTATCTAAATTTATGTAAATTCTAAAACCGAAGGATTAACTCACACCATCGTAGTTTTGTCCTTAGCTATATTTGATATTACTGATTATTTGGATTTCGTTTGGTTTTATGCATTTTAAACATTTTTTGAAATTATGTATTTCCTTTGTTTGGGTTCTAATGCTGCTGATGAGGAATAAATTTTCGAAATGGCCATACAGCTCATTAAAATTATTGCAGCTGGAGTAAACATATGTGTTGTGGTCTCATATTCATTTACTCCATATCCTTTCGTAAAATATTTATATATATAGAAGAAACGGGAACTCTGGAAATGTAATTACAACACAAATATCTTATAAAGTAGCATCAGGTACTCCGGAAGGTTAACGACGACACAAACATCTTAAAAAGAAGCATCAGCAGCTCCAGAAGGGAAACGATGACACAAACTTCTTATAAAGAAGCATCGTGTACTAAGGAAGGTTAACGACGACACAAACTTCTTATAAAGAAGCATCATGTGCTCCGAAAGTTAAGATTAACACAAACTTCTTATAAAGGAGCGTCATGTCCTCCGTAAGGATAACGACAATACAACGACGACACGAATTTCTAAATGAGAAGGATTGAATGCTCCGGAAGAGGAATTGCGACACGAACTTATTAATGAGGAGAATAATGAATTACTCTTGAAGAAAAGAAGAGGTACTTAGGAAAGTGAAAGACGACTTGAAATTTGTAGTGTAAAAAAGAAGTAACGACAACACAAAATTAGGTTGATGCAACGAAAGGGAACGACTAAGAAATAAGGTGGAGTATGGTCAGGTATTTCGAAAATGCAACAGCAAAACTCATCTTGTGACTAGGAGCAAGATTAGTTTATTCGAGAGGTACTCAATACAAAATTTTTCACCCTGAAACGAGTACGATATAGGAAATAAAGAAACCAGTAAGTATTAGTATGACACAAGCGTAGAAAATTTCGAGGGGCGGCGGTGTATTTCTCATAGGTTTAACATTAGAAAGATTTCACCATGAACGAAAGTGATAGAATTAGTAGGAGTTGATGAAATTTTATTAGAATATGATACAATATTTTTTAAATAAGCAGAAAGGTCCGGCGCTCCAGTAGGTCACGGAAGAAATAGGCTTGTACATGAGATAATATCTCATGTGTACACTTTATTCAATTATCATTATCTAAATTTATGTAAATTCTAAAACCGAAGGATTAACTCACACCATCGTAGTTTTGTTAACCTTCCTTAGTACACGATGCTTCTTTATAAGAAGTTTGTGTCATCGTTTCCCTTCTGGAGCTGTTGATGCTTCTTTTTAAGATGTTTGTGTCGTCGTTAACCTTCTCAAAGGTGTATGAAATGATATTATGAAAATAAAATAGGCTAAATGGGCTAAGGAGGTTTATGGGCAAAAAAAAAAAATAAAATGGTTTGAAATCGATAAAACCAGAAGATTTCAGAAAAAATCAAATATGAGTAACAAATCTCATTAATGGGGAGAAGAAGAAGGTAAACGGTAAACTACATGTAACCCACCATTAGTCTATCAAAACGGGTGCCACCATAACTTGCAGCCATGATTGTTGACCCGATTTCGCCATAAAAAACTGAAGCAGTTTCCTTAACACTGGTGATCGAGATCATATATCGACTTGTGTGTCTTCCCGATGCGTTCCCATTTGATTCAGGGCCACCATTTCCGGCGGCCCACACATATATACTTCCTTTCCCACCTCTTCCCTGAAATGAGATCAAAACTTTGAAGTAGCACAAGGTAAGAATATTGTTGCATGAATTTATCATTGGTTTTTGGAAATCTCAGCTATGGTTTTGTAATCGAATTCCAATAATAGAACAACAAAGTTCTAGAATATGAAGTAAATGTACAGATGAATGACATGGCATTCATCAATTTGATTTGTGTTTGTTGCTTTTTCATTGAAATTGTAAAGATTGGCCAGTTACAAAGATTTTTTGTCAACGTGTTCACGTTTAACCCAATTTTTACAATAAGTCTTAAGTGAGTCGTGGATAGTATTACGACAATCTCTCCAATTAATTTTAGAAGGCGTCCTACACTTTGGACCTTTCTTTAAAAAATTAATAAGCTCTTTGTCCTGCAAGATGTTGAGATCACCTGTGACGACATGGGAGCTAAGAGTATAGACGTATTTTGAAAAACAACGACAGTAGAATACCGAGGGAACAAAGCACAAGATTACATAAATCAAAGTCCAGAGACAAGGCAAAATCAAGAACAACAGAACACAGAAGACCAAAGACACCACATGCCCACAAAACAAACAACCACCACACACACACACACACACACACACACACACACACACACACACACACACACACAAAAACTAAAGCACTAACAGTATGCAATCTCAAAAACAGAGTGACATCAGGTGCTCCGGAAGGGTAAGCATGTCCTGTTCTGTAAATGAATTGTTGTAATTTTATGAATCAGGCACCGAATTGTTCCAATTGTTCCAATTCCTTTAAAACACATTTTAGTAATACAAAACAAAAGAACTAAATTAATTGGATTTGTTTTGATATGATTTCAGCACTTGAATTTTTACTTGACAATATATTCATTCGTTTCGGTAACTCTATTTATCCCTAGGTCATAGGAATTCCTATGGGTACCAATTGTGCACCACTTATAATAGCGGACCTCTTTTTGTACTACTACGAATCTCAGTTTATGACCAACTTCAGCAAATCCCATCTAAACAGCATTAAACTGAAAAGTTTAACAACACTTTCCGATATTTGGATGATATTTTAACTTTAAATAATGATGATTTCAATACGTATTATAAGGACATCTACCCTAAAGAACTTACTTTGAATAAAGCCAATTCTAATAATCATCGTTATCCTTTCTTAGACATCAATTTTGATATTACGAATGGTAAATTAGACACTAAAATTTATGATAAAAGGGACGATTTTTCTTTTACATGTTAGTTAATTATCCATGTTCCATTAGCGCCAACATATGGTGTTTACATATCTCAACTTATTCGATTTGCTCGAGTATGTAATAACGTTTGCGATTTTAATGAACGGAATCTTTTCATAACTGAAAAACTATTACATCAGGTTTTTCACTATCATAAACTAGTTAAAACCTTTATTAAATTTTATCATCGATATAAAGACTTAGTTCATAAATACAATGCAACCTGTAAACATCTAATCAAGGCTAGTATTTCACATCCCTTATTTAACGGAAATGTTTTACATAAGAATAAAAAATACTTAAACTCGCCCAACAAACTTATAAAACCTTTACATCGTCTAATTCATAAGGTTTATAATTAATATTGTGGTAAAGTCATTAAGTATGGCCTTCTTTGGTAGTAACATTGATTTTTTGATATGGTCTTTGCATCTTGACTTAACACATTCTAAATTACTAAAATCAGTATTGCATGGATACGGATTATGTATTCTAGTATGTGCATGAATAACTTAATACCGAAGTTACTCGTTAATAAATTCAGTCTATTTCAGTGTCCAAGTTCCTACATTCCATCAATAAAATAAACTATCGTTTATTTTTTACCTTTCATTCACTCTTATTTATATATTTTTTTATTTGTACCCGTTTCACTTGATATCTAAACAAATATTCTCGTTCTATCATGATACTATAAAATTTCGTAAAACCCCCCAAAATTATAATAATTACATATGGAGACTTCAAGATGAAGAACAACAATTGTTTAGTTTTAGCATGTGTATGTAGATACTTTGTCTCATGTTAATTTACTCCTTATACTTTTCTTGTTTTTGTATATTAATTGTTATTACATTTGCAATTCTAGATTCAATGGCCTGCGTTGTAAGACTCTGCATAGTATAAAATATACGGGCGTGATCTGTTCCCCAACTGTTACAGTAGATGTCAACATTAGGATGAGATAGGGCTTGAGCTTTTTGTGAGTCTGTCAGATAAACTCCACCATTAACTCCTAGCAATCCTATAGCTAAAATGATAATACGAAAGTATCAATTGTAGTATATCTAATCGAACGTAGTGAATATCAATAAAATGTCATGAGTGTCGAACAAAGCAGGAGAAAATTAGTTGCAGAATTTGTTTTAAAGCTAAAACCGAAATTCTAGATGGGGATATTCTTTTTCATTTCAATGTGCCAGTTGTTTACTTGACATCGACATTGACGAAATAGTGTGACGTCACTTCCTTTAATGACTAGAAATCCTTTGTTTTCATCGGTGACACTATGACATTTACTTAGCTGCGAAAACTCGATAAATAACCACTACCTATATTATAAAGAAACATAATTTGACAAAAATGAAATTGTCAATCTCTTATGTACATCGGGGAGGTTAGGTGCGCCACAACACCGCCACAAATTTTTGAATGCCCGTACCAAGTCATTCCTATAGAGTTTACTATTGATATGGTTTTTCATTACTCTATCTTTTGGCTCCTGTTTGGTAGTATTGTTATCATCTTTATTAGTTAAAAAGTGACGAAAACAAGCTCTCCATAAAAAGAAAGAGGAAAAACACGTATGACAACACAAAATCAAGCTTTTACCAATAACCATGCAGTTGGAAGTTTAGTTGAATAAGATTACCCACCCTTTGAAATAGGAAATAGGTACCAAGTCCGGCTGTTCCGAGTTCCTATCGTTATTTACGTTTGTCTTTTGTATTTTTGTCACCCGCCGCAACGCGATGGAGGGACATGGTAATGGTCTGCGTCCATGCGTCCGTGGGTCCGTGTGTCCATGTGTCACGTTTTTTTGTGGGCGCAACTCCTCAAAAACCGCTGGCCAGAATTCATTCAAATTTTACAGGATTTTTAGTCACCATTAGTAATAGATCATATCGCATCGCCATTTTGATTCGTCAAATTTTGTGGGAGTTATGGGACTTTGATTATTTCCACATTGTTATACAATGGCCAATCTTGTGGACGCAACTCCTCAGAAACTGCTAGTCCGAATTCATTCTAATTTACAGGATTGCTAGTCACCATATTTACAAGATAGTATCGCATCGCCATTTAGATAAGTCAAATTTTACAGGAGTTGTGGGACTTTATCGACTTAATGCATGCTACAGCTTAGGAACACTTTGTGGGCGCAGCTACTCGGAAACCATTGAACGGATTATGCTGAAATTTTGTAAGAACATTTGCCACAATATGTACTTGATCATATTATGCTGCAATTTTTATTGGACAAATTTTACGGGAGTTATGGGACTTAATTGACTTAATGCATACTACAACATAGGATGACTTTGTGGACACATCTCCTCAGAATCCAGTTAAGGGATTTTGCTGAAATTTTGCTTGGCTGTTTGCCACCTAATGCAGTTGATCATATCATGTCGCCATTTTGATTCGCAAAATTTTACATGAGTTATGGGACTTTATCGACTTTACTGCAGCGACAGGGGACATAGCTACGCATAGCAATCTTGTCATTGTGGTTTTTTGCTTTGCAGTTCCGTGTTTCTTTGTGGCATGTGACTATGTTTTTCGGCCATTGTAGGTGTTTCCTGTTATCTTTTTTATTCAATTTTTCATTAAATGGCCAAAAATTTGTACCATTAAGTGTCTGTAATATCCCTTATATTGTAAGAAAGTGTTCTAGATATTAATTTCATTGAATGTAAATGAAAATATGTTTCTTTTTAACAAGAATTAAAGGAGGGAAACAGAATTCCATAAAACGCCTCCTAATTTCATATGGTAAGCAATTAGTTGGAACCTCATTGACATGTTGAAAATATTGGCCATGTGTTATTTATAGGAATCGCCTTCATATTCTTGTTTTGTCTTTGTTTCTCTATGTTCTAGTTTTACCGTGTCTCTGGACTTTGAATTGTGTATTAATCACAGCTCATTAAACATAGTTATTTTTGTGACCGCCTTATAAGAGTGTTAGAATTATAGATTTGTATAACGAATGTGCCTCACCGCAGTGGGGCTTGGCTGTAATTCGAATTAAGAGATATTATGGGCAGAACTAGTTCATGTTCTGCATGTAAGAACAAAGGAATTTTCATATAATCATAGTAACAAAATCATTTTCATACATTGATGGGGGTAGCTTAAGTATGTTAAAATATCACACTCTGTATGTCAACCGGCGTGTTCCAGTGGAAAGATTCCAGACGAAACGGGTTCAAATCCCAGATAAACCCATCAAAAATGTACACCGGATCTAAATACCAGGAAGTATCTAAATCAGTCATGAAAAATATTTGAGTGTTGTCAAAAAGTAAACATTAGTATAACTGTACTATACAAACAATTCTAATATGACGGCCTTCATTCGCTTTGTATACATCCCGTGGTAAAAATAATATTTATTTACGGGTAACGTCATAAACAAATGACGGTACTTTGTATAACGTCACAAATAGCTTTACATCAGTTTTTGCAACGTCACAGACCAAATAGCGACATAAAATGGCGTTTCATCCATGTGTACTGGGAGGAATTCTCCTAATCAGAACCTTGTGAGTGTCCTATTAAAATCGAAATAATTAACAGTAGCCATATATTATATTGTTTTTACCACGGGCTTGCATTTTATGGTGATATTTTACCTCTAGCTTGTCGCGCGGGGTAAAATATTCGCCATAAAGTGCCAGCCCGTGGTAAAAATAATATAAATGTGTGGCTGCTGTTAATTATTTCTTAATTGAATCCCCCTTTATGGTACCAATACTTACCGGTTGCGCTGTCTTCTGTAGTATTTTAATAATCTACTTACCAACCAGTCTTGCGTTATAGGCAACTCCAACATTACAAAAGTTATTTCCCCTGACTGCTCCTATGAAACCTGACACCGCTGTACCATGGCTACATACATATATATATACAAATATATTAAATTTGTTACCATATGTCGATGAAAATAGATATATAGTTTCTACAACGAGAACTTAGTTGATTATGAAATTTCTCACATCGAGTTAAATAAATTTTACAAATGTAAAAAAACGAGGCTTGCCGAGTTTAAAACATTTCAAACTTTATTAAACAAGATGTGAGAAAGTTCATATTTAACGTTTTTAAGTTGTAGAATATGTTTCTCTGGTGACATAATGTAAAACACCGAGGATTATGTTCCGAATAGATTTGGCGGGTAATTTCTCGTGGGTTGTACTCTCTCTAGAGATAAAGAAATATTTTTATCACACCAATCAGGCGTTGGTTATACGACAGCTTATTCGTGCCAAGTAGAAGAAAAAAAATATAATTAAAATCGTGACAACAATTTTAAAAATCGTTAAAACAATTTTAAAAATCGTTAAAACGATTTTAAAAATCGTTAGTACGGTTTTTTAAAATTGTTTGTACGATTTAAAAATCGTTATAACAATTTTTAAAATCGTTTGTACGATTTTAAAATCGTCAGAACGATTTTTAAAATCGTTTCTACAATTTTTTTATTTCATTTGTACGATTTATAAATCGTTTGTACGATTTTAAAAAATTGTTTGTACGATTTTAAAAACCGTTTAAACCATTTTTATAAAGTCGTTTGTACGATTTTAAAATCGTTTGTACGATTTTTAATTCATTTGTACGATTTTAAAATCGTTTGCAAGATTTTAAAATCGTTTGTACGATTTTAAAAATCGTTTGTACGTTTTTTTTTTTAAATCGTTTGTACGTTTTTTAGAATCGTTTAAACGGTTATAAAAATCGTTTGTACGATTTTTAAAAATAGCCATTACAATTGTATGGAGGCTTATTTATGACATTTCTGCATTCTGGAACAAAAGTACCTGCCCAGATAATGACACCGTGTACAGACATAACAATTTCTAGGGAGAATGATTAAAAGTGCATGTACTCTCGCTTACTGGCAAGTCAAATAAGCAAGCTTACACACATGGATTGAATAGAGACAATGTTCGGTAACGAGTGAAGGTTCGAAATCGAAAGATAAATATTACATTTCCAGGTCATACGATTACACTATCTTTATTTCAAGCCTGAATTCAAGAAGCTAGGGTGTCGAGACGTAGAGGTTGTTCTAATTATTTCTCAAGGAAGAATTCGCATATGTCCCATGTGCTTTTCCAACTGTTATCACCGGCCAAGTCGTGCAGACGTTCTCTGTTGTATGGACGAAAACCGATAAGTTGAAGAGTTAAAAATATCTAAAATTTGGAAATCCTGTAAACTTTGGTTTCCACTCACTTAAATCTCTCTCATAGATGATTAAGGCATTACTTTTTGTTCTTTTAGTTATTCGTTCATATCTTTGATGTCATATAGTTTTTATTGTTTTTTGGTCTTGAAAATATTTGATTTTGTATTCACCGATGAAATATTAGATGTCAAAATGTCCATCTGCAGGACTAACATTTACTGCGATTTCGGTATCACTGGCGCATCCAGCCTTCGAAAAAGGGGTTCTGATGGGGTTCCGGAAAAAGGGCGTTCAAGTCGATTTTTTTTTTTTGCAATTTTGCCATTTTCTTCTTAAATTCTGCACGAAATTTAAAGAAAGTTAAAAAAGGGGGATCAAACCCTGGAACCCAACCTCTTGGATCCGCTTGCTATATTGTTTGTGTCTGTGTGTGTGTGTGTGTGTGTGTGTGTGTGTGTGTGTTTGTTTGTTTTTGGTTCAAGATGGCCGCCACTGTAGATCTTAGTTTTAAAGCATTGGACTTTATCGAGAAATGTTGTAATTTCTTTCTCTTGGAAACTATATCAGTAGTATAGAGGAGGTTTTCATTTTTTATTTGTTTATCCGTTTATGGATCCGTTGCCATAGGAACATGAAGTGTTCCGACATAACACGGAGTGTTGCCGAAGTAATGGTAGTGCCTTGATACCTGCGGCAATCCTCGATTTACCGTATTGATCGGGTGTCAGGTCCGCATTAATAGTTATCCAGCCATTGAAACGTCCACTGGTCGTTGTTTCAGTTGTACGGGCCATCCAGTGTATGATTCTAGCCTGACTGATTCATTGGCATACTCTATGTATTTTGGACAAGTAATGTCCGGTCTTTCCTCGGGAGTTCTCGGTATAAGTCCGTGTTATTGTAAACATTCTTGCATGACGGGACATTATGGAAAATGTCTATGGTGTTCCAAGTGTACCAGGTCTTCAACTCTCCAGTCAACCAATACTCTACCATAGTGTGTGCATTGACAACTGCCTTCTATACAAATATAATACAAACTAGAAATATTGTCCTCCGCTGGACCACAAATGAATACCCCCCTCCGTTCCCTAAGTATAATAAATTTCTTTTAACAGTTGTCCAGACCAAATTTGAATGCATGTCACATAAGCTAGGTAAAGTGTGGAGAAACTTTCTACTCAAAAGTGGATTATAGTTAAACATCATCATCTCGGCAAACAGGAAGTAGTAATACAGACCTAAAAATGGCTTATACGTTACAACTCATCAGACATAGTTAGTTAAAGTTAAAAATCAGAGAATCGGCAAACTGGAGGTGAAAGCACAACAGTCCTGTAAATGAATTTCAAGTTGCAATCCAATGTAATAAAGCTCGAGACAAAGTTTCAAATTATTCCAACTAATAGAAGCCAAACTGTGACGAAAAGTTTTCATTAAAAGTGGATTATGGTAAAACTTAAAACATATCGGCAAACATGAAGAAGTGAAACGGCAAACCTGAAAATGTCGTACACGTTACAACATGTCATAATCAAGCATCAGACAAAATATGAAATAATTCCAATATATATTGTTGAGAAAACTGTGAACAATAATGTGTGACGCACAGACATACAAACGAACGGACGGACGGACGGACACCCTCATCAGTATATATTCGCCGTTGTGTGTGCGTGTATGTGTGCGTGTGTTTTATTTTCACCGTGATGAAGCTCCAAACCAAATTTCAAGTCATTCCCACTCATACAAGGGAAGTAAACTGCGACGAAAATGTCTCATTCATACATTGTAATGAGTGATGGTAAAACTTCGACATATCGGGAAACAGAAAGTAGTAAACAGCAGACCTGAAAATAGCTTACACTTTACAACTCATAAATAAGCATCAAACCAAATATGAAATCATTCCAACATATACTTGCTGAGAAAATTGTGACAAAAAATGTGTGACGGACAGACAAACGAACGGACGGATGAACAGACAGACGGACGGACACCCCCATCACTATGTACCCGCCGATTTTTCAAGCGGGGTTATAATAATCACATTACCAAAGATTGTACTGCATTTGAAGTCCAGGTTTTGAATGTATGTGGGCGTACATCAAAATTTTCTCCCGCTCCATCGGGCTTTCGTGAATGCAGTCCATCTTTATTCAATGTAGTCGGTCTCTAACATTACTTACTGATGCGAAACTTTCTGTGCATTTTAACTCCAACTTCTAACCACAGCTAGTCAGTAGAATGGCAGTCTGGCGACTGAGAGACAAGGTCGTTTAAATTTTCTCAGAAACTGCTGGGCAAATTGTAACCAAATTTGGCCCGAATCATCACCAGGGTATGCAGTTTCAAAATTGTGTTCGATTAGTCCGTTGATCAAATAACATGGCCACTGTTACTATAAACAGAACATCAGAGGGGATGGACAAGGTTAAGGGAGACCGGGAGAAAGGAGAAATGAGTCTGAAGACAGAAAAGAGGGGCGGGAGAACGGAAAAAAGCTATGGTTGGGAGAAAGGAGAAAAGGGAGAAAAGAAAATTAAAGGGAGACCGGGAGAAAGGGTGCTTGAGACAAGAAAGAAGGGACGGAAAAAGGAGATAAAGGACAAGAAAAGGCAGCAAGGGGTCGGGAGAAAAAAGAAAGACACCCCTGTTTGCCCCTCACATAAGGGTAAATTGCTGTTTTTTTTCAAATAATTGGAAAAGCGTTATAGATATAAAAAAATATTTTAACTTATTTTTCAAAACCGCTATGAGATAGAGGTAAAGTTTCAATAGCAAAAGTTTAGAACTACAATTTCTACATATGTCTGACATCATCGCATCTCATCCAAGATGGCCGTTGCCGTGGAACATAGTTCAACCCTTTGGGAAAAAAATTGTAAATTGTTAATTCTTGAAAACCGTTTCCTACATCAAGTTGATTTTAACTAGGCATGGTGACATGATGGTCACCAAGAAAATGTATGATTTTAGTTTAGTATCGATCATGAATCCAAGATGGACGCCCCTGCAGATTTTAGTTTATTATAGCACCCTACGGGAAAATGTTGTGAATTGATAATTAAATTCTTGAAAACTGTTGAAGTTGATAATAATAAGGTTTGATAACATGATGGTAATCAACCGAATTTTATTATTTGCCGCTCTTGCAATATAGTAGTATACTGTATATGAAATTGCAATATTTTCAAACATTCAGGGCAGTTCCAAAATTTGTGGGGATACAAAAAGGATCGACCATGGCAGATGTTCCAACTTGACCAAGGTATTAGTGGTATTAACATTTGGTATAAATTTCATGTAAATCTGTCAAAATTTGTTGCCATGAGAGCGCTTACAAGATCAATTTTTGGCTAAAAACGGAGTTGTTATTTTGGTCAAAGTCCAATAACTCCGCCAAAAAGTCTCGACTGAAACTGATCTTTGAATTCGACCAAGGTATTAGCAGTATAAACATTTGGTATAAATTTCATGAAAATCCGTTAAAATTTGTAGGCATAAGAGTGCTTACAAGTAAATTTCATGATAAAACGGGGTCATTATTTTCGACAAAGTCCCATAACTCCGTCAAAAAGAATCAACCGAGGCTGATTTTTGAATTTGACCAAGGTATGAGTGGTATAAGCATTTGATATAAATTTCATGAGAATCCGTCAAAATTTGTAGGCATGAGAGCGCTTACACGGTCAATTTTTGGCTAAAACGGATTTTGGTCAAAGTCCAATAACTCTGTCAAAAAGTGTCGACCGAAACTGATCTTCAAACTCAACCAAGGTATTAGTGGTATAAACCTTAGGTATAAATTTCATGAAAATCCGTTAAAATTTGTAGGCATGAGAACGCTGACAAGGTCAATTTTTGGCTAAAACACTGTCGTTATTTTCGTCAAAGTCCAATAACTCCATCAAAAAGTATCGACCAAGGCTGATTTTCGAAGATGACCAAGGTATTGATAGTATAAACATTTGGTATAAATATTCATGACGATCCGTCAACATTTGTAGTCATGAGAGCGCTTACAAGGTCAATTTTTGGCTAAAACCGTGTCGTTATTTTTGTCAAAGTCCCATAACTCCGTCAAAAAGTATCGACAAAGGCTGACTTTCAAACTTAACCAAGGTATTAGTAGTATAAACATTTGGTATATATTTCATGAAAATTCGTCAAAATTTGTAGGCATGAGAGTGCTTACAAGGTCAATTTTTTGATAAAACAGAGTCATGATTTCCGTCAAAGTCCCATAACTCTGTCAAAAAGTATCGACCAAGGCTGATTTTCGAACTTGACCAAGGTATAAGTGATATAAACATTTGGTTTAAATTTCGTTAAGATTTGTAGACATGAGAGTGCTTACAAGAAAGTGTGACGGACGGACGGACGGACGCCCGGTATTTCTATGTCCCCGCACCGCGTTGCGTCGGGGGACAAAAAGATGCCCGGTACCAGGGATTATAGTTTAACTTAGAACTCTATGGAAAAAATGTTGTTAATTGGGTATTCTTGAAATCCGTTTCATAATTGATATTAACTAGGTATTATCTACCGGATGAGTGATTTTATTAACACTTGGCTGTCACCTCAGATTACTCATTTAACTCTGTCGAAAAAATCTTACCACGTGAGAGAACAGGCTCACGTGTGAGCATCTTGTTATATAACCCAATTGGGGGTCTTCTATCAGGTTTGCATTCATTGTTAGGTAGGGGTGATAACTCGTTACTTATTAATGATGCTTATGACTTGATTATAAATATGATTTTACAACTCAAGTGCTCGTGTACTCATTTCACTATATTGATGCTGCTACGCCACATACGGGGTATAATTGCTGCTTCTACTGCTGCTGGGTGGTGGTGATGATGAGATAAAATAGAAAAAGACCAATTGTTTGACACAAACCCTATAAATTTTCACCTCTTCATTCCTAAAACTGTGAAAAGGTCACTCTGCATTTCACCAGGCTTGTGACTGACTATAACTATATAAAGTAACACACTGGGATCGAAATTGACTCCGAAAAGGTGCACATTGACACAAATAAGGCACTTAATCGAGTCGTATCTACAGAAATTAAATGCAATTTATGTAAACAAGGTAATTCTCGATACGCACTTCGACCCCAGTGGTAAAAGGCTGCATCCCAAATGTCATTGATTTATCTTTTACATGGAGTCGTTGCTGCATATAACAAAGGAAACTTCTATACACAAAGCACTTGAAAAAAGCTGTTCATTATAGAAATCAATTAACCTTCACCGGCGGATCAAGCCTTCAAAAAAAAGGGGGGGTTCAGGACGAAATTGTTACTATTTTTGTCCATTTTTCCCTCAATTATGTACGAAATCAATTTTTTCCCAGAAAAAGGGGGTTGGAATACCACCCCTGTATTTGCCAATGAATGGTATAATAATATCGAAAAATGAACTGCAGGAGGATACTTTTAGTGTATAAAATATTTCAAAACTTAAGTTATTGTTACTTTTGAAAGTACTGAACAGCAGGGTTAGCCCGGTGCTTACGTTGGGTACTAACAGTCTACCATCAGAAACGTCATCCCAGTGGCATATAAAACACACACACACACACACACACACAAACACACACAAAATACAGCATAAGCGGATCCTAAAGATTGGTTTTGGAGGTTCGACCCCCTTTTGAAGGTTGATCCGCCAGTGATACCAAATTCATTTTTTTTTCAATTCAAACTTTATTATCTTAAACTAAATATACATGTAGATACTGAAATTTCAGTAAATGTTAGTGGACGACCATTTGATTTTCAGGGGTGGGGCTTGGGCGATTTTTTGAATAAAAAATTAAATCTAGACGCCAGTTGAAATAAATATTTTAATCCTACTTGTCACGAAAATAAATAATTTAATTTTGATTTGAAGAATATTTTTTTTGTTTCAAATGCAAATAAAAAATTGATGTGAAATTAGGAGAAAATAGTAAATTTGTTCCGACTGCAACAAGCATATGCATGGGACAAATACAAATTCTTCCTTCAAAACAATTAGAAGATTTAGAACAACCTCTTCGTCTCGACTCATTAGCTTCTTGAATTCAGGCAAGAAAAAAGATAATGTACTAAACGTCAATAGTCGTATGACCTGGAAATGTAATATTTATCTTTCGATTTCGAACCTCAACTCGTTACCAAACATTGTCTCTATTCGTTTAATATGTTTAGGCTTGCTCATGGGACTTGCCAGTAAACGAGAGTACAATTTTAATCATTCTCCCTAGAAATTATTATGTCTGTATATGGATATCATTATCTGGGCAGCTTATTAACTTCACGAATGCAGAAATGTCATAAATAAGCCTCCATACAATTGTATTAATAAACCAAATACCTATTTTCAAAAATCGTACAAACGATTTTTATAACCGTATAAACGATTTTAAAAATCGTACAAACGACTTTAAAAAACCGTACTAACGATTTTTAAAAGCATACAAAAAATTTTAAAATCGTACATACAATTTTGAAAAACCGTTTAAACGATTTTAAAATCGTACAAACGAATTAAAAAATCGTTTAAACGATTTTAAAATCGTACAAAAGACTTTATAAAAATCGTTAAAAAAAGTTTTTAAAAACCGTAGAAACGATTTTTAAATTCGTAGAAACGAAATTAAAATCGTACAAACGAATTAAAAAAATCGTACAAACGATTTTAAAAATCGTTCTTACGATTTTAAAATCGTACAAACGATTTTAAAAATTGTTCTTACGATTTTAAAATCGTACAAACGATTTTTAAAAAACCGTACAAACGATTTTTAAAATCGTTTTAACGATTTTTATTATATTTTTTTCTTCTACTTTGCATGAATAAGCTGTGGTATTGGTTAAATTAGAGAAAGATAATGTAAATTGAATTTCTGCAGATGTAGTTTCGACAACTTATGTCTCTTCAGTGCAGAAATTTGAAAGACCATAAATAAAAAGGACAACAAAAGTCCGAATCAATTAAAGACCGAGACCAGTAAGGAAAATACGTAAGACATGCAACAATATCGAGAAATAAATTAAAAGATGCTTTAAAGCTAAACGAGAATATGATCTTTATATTCTGCTGACGTGAGATATCCAGGTAAATTCTGCAATTTGATTGGTTAGCTCGACAAGGGATAAGAGACCGTATCCACGTGGTAGCAAACTTACAATTTCTAAATGCCTTTAACAGATAAATTGTAGCACTTCTAGCAGAATATAATAAATATTCGGGCTTCACAGGGAACATGAACCCGTATCCCATGCGAAGATTCCGAACAACATTTAAAATTTACAGATATATTTTTATAAATTCAAGCAGCCTTCAAAGGATGAATAAATTGAATTACAGTTCCGAAATCTGTCACATACCGGGTATACATATATATACCCCGTAAGGTCAAAATATTACCTTTTGCTAGTGCCGGTATCAAGTCCGACAGTCCCGAATTCCTATTGTGGTTTACGTTTGTCTTTTGTCTTATTTTTGCTTTTCCTATGTAGTTCCCTGGCAGATTGTAGCATGTAGTTGTAATTTTCAGCAATTGTAATGGTTTTTTTTTCTGGACAGAAAATTTTTTTCGCGCTTCGCGCGAAACAAATTATTTATTTTTTACACGCGTATCAACAAAATATTTTTTTTCAAAATTAACATTATTTTTTTGGGCAGAAAGCCTCATTCAGAAAATTTTTTTTCATCATTTTGGCAGCCAAAATATTTTTTTTCACATAAAATCAGATCCAAAATATTTTTTTAGAAAAAAACCATAGCCCCCCCCCCCTTCAAGTTAAATGGTCCGTCCCTTACTAGCAGAATATAGTTTTGACATTGTATTCGGGTCACATGGAATACGGGTTCATTAAACTTAGATTTTCGAACAACTGTTTTAACAGATTGGAGCTGCTGTTTTTTTTACCAATGGCCATTATTTGAAAAAAAAAATATTTCAAGAATTATATCTTACAACTTTAATTGCTGCCTACTGAGATTATGTAATTTGTCAATGTTTTATGTTGGGCGATAAATACAGCTTGCCTAGCTACCGTGAGTGTGTTCGTAGGCAAGGTTATGCGTGAGATAAACATGACTGAGTACTGTGATGATGATATTAGGAAATGTTTGTTGGGAGCTAAGGCTAGATACATACTGTGATTATATAACTAAGCAAAGCTCATAGTGCAATGAATATATGTTGTCTGGATTTCTACAGCTATATTTGTATGTATCGTAAAATATCATCCCGCGGGCAAGTTTATAAAGCACAGAGGCGAAAGAATTCCATAGAGCGAGATTGAAACTTCATATTAAGGCGATGTGGATCATATTTTACAATGTAATTCTCAGTTTAAGAATTTTGATAACTTGTTTATCATCTTTATTTCCTATTTCTGTGCAGAACTTAAAAGGGTTTCTATTATCAAATTCACCTAAAGTTATTCATGAAATGCCGACATTCATACCTTTCATTTTTTTCCAAAAATTAGAAAATTTCATTGACTTGTTATTTTATGACCTCACAATATTTTTGTAAGGCAAGGTTATCTAATATTGAAATATTTTAATCGAACCACGCGAACAGCTCAAAATAAAATCGGTTTATTGCAGTACCTCTCCATTGTTAACGATTTTTTTCCTGTTCCTTGGCACTTTTAGGACGTCATACGGTAAAAAAATGATGGCTCTGCAAAATTAATCAGCAACATACTTTCCGTAGTTTATCGAACGTCTCGTTTGTATATGTATACATAGGGTTATTGGATACAAAATTGGAAAGAGAAAATTAAGTACATTCTTTATCTAAACACATTTCTTCCTTGAAAAACAGATAAAAGGAATATTGCTTGTCTAACGGTGGGAGAATTTCTTGATAACTCCAGGCCAGCCTCTTGATAAGTAGGGTCAACTGGATAGGATTTTGCGGAGGTACCCTGCAGGCTGGCATAGTCGTAGGGAAAGACGATAAAGAAAATTGCGTTCTGTTATTATGTAGATCAATGTAGGTAATGCTAAGCTGGGGATAAAATCGGCAGTAGTAAGCAATGTGTAGCAACAGCTGTATGCTGTTATCGTGTAGTAGTCGTTAGAATGCGAACAACAGACAGTTAAACAGTTGCGCACTTTCATTATATTTGTGCACAAAGCTTAGGCAATGTTTAATGGGCAATAAAACTTCTACTTTCTTCCATTATGCATGAAGTCAATATTTATAACTGGCTACGTATTGTGATTTTGTGAGTAGTCAATGGTTTATAGTGAGTGATAAAGATGGTTAGAGTATTTAATTAATCATGGATTTTAGATTTAAAAAATCCCAGCAGGTAAAGGAGATAACTCATGTCAACAAGACTTCTTTGAAATTAAGTTTGAATATGAGTAACAATTTTGTAGGAGTTGCTGGTTAAAAAGCCCATAGACAAAGCAAGACGACGATGCTAGACGCTTGGAAGATGTTAAACTTCATCTATCGAATATACTTGCAGTAGGAAACGCAAAAATGCAATCGCATATGTAGTTTTTGCATCACGTTGAAAGAGTAAATCATCATGTTATCATCATGTTTATCATGTTAATAAATTCATGTAACAAATGACGAAATTACAGTGAGTATCTGAAACTTACTACATGCCATTTGGAAGAATGTGCTCTTTTCTGTCATGGTAATAATCGTAAGAATTTTCAGCATCCTGGAAATAAAAAATGAAGGAAAATGGACGCATGCACATTATGATTTGGGGAGAGGCGGCCATCATTGGAATAAAAACGTTTCATTTTTCATTCAGCTGTAGCATGTGGGGTTAACCTTGGGTGAAATTTTCTGTTGCCTTTATCCTGCTTTCCAAAAATTTCAGGAAAATCATGCAATCGACATGTTATCCGACTTTCATGTCAGTGAATGGCCCAAAATTTCTATGACGCCCAAACGGACTTTTTCTATCCTAAGGCTTCATTAAAAAAAGACCTTCAGTACGACAGAAGAAACTTCCGGCACTAAACCAAATAATATATAAACCACTAGGACGTCAGAGAAATCATGGACTACCCAGTAACATTGAAGAACTGCAGCTAAATTATGTGATAAGACAGTGACATTCTTGAGAGCGCTATAGGATTATGGTTGTGAATCCTTGTACTTTGTCATGCTTAACGGGCCTTTTTGTTTGTCATTCTTCAATTTGAAATGCATCTATCTAGTCAAATTCTTTTTTAATCAACATCTTAATATTATAAATTCTATGAAACTACTATTTATCATCTCATTCACGCGAAGCCCTGTTTATCTAATTTTAGTTCTTTTATGTTGGTTGTTCTAACACGTCTACTATATGCTTAGGTTTTTAGTCTTTAAAATGTTTTAATCTACAATAAATTGACTTAAGTCGTCAAACTTGCCATCTACAAATCAAACTCAATTCAATTCCTAAATTATTCCATGTAAAATAACATGTCACTCTCGTAAAAAAGCAAGAGCTGCATTAGATACATACATAACTCATAAATTCCCATGATTTTAAAGTATTTGACATACATATATATTAATTAACCTGTATATTATTTGCTCTTACTATATTTGGAACCAAATCTCTGTGGTTTGTCTGTGTCAACGTATCAACAACACCAACCGTCACGCCCCTTCCGGTGAATCCAAGTGACCATGCCTTGTCAACATGTTGCGAATATTCTACCACATTGTTCTGTATAAATTTAAAGAAGAAAAATAAAAATGATAAAAATGACAATTTAGATCCAACGATTTCTAATTTAATCATAAGGACTTCTTATGTGTGATATGGGACCGTGTAACTTTAATTTGAATGGTTGGTTTTATTTTCCCCTTATAAAGTGTCCCGTGATTGCTGCATTTTGGTCTCTCTATAGATAAAATTTCATCTGTAGAAAGTTAACTTAAATGTACCGAAAATGAAGATAGTTGTTTTGGAATACAAGACATTTTTTTGGAAAATTTCTTTTTTTGTCGTTGGACAAAATGTCAGCAAGATTATTACTTTTTTCCACACTAGGTGCTTTCAGAACAATATTTTAGACAAAAGCCAATATAACAATAAAAAAATCCACGTCATATAAAAAAAATATATATAAACTAAATGCACTTGAAAACAAATACGAAGACGAATATAAAAGCAAAGAGGCAAAACAAAGGATAAACAAGAATAAAAAATTCAAACTACATTTCCGCTCTAGTACAGATGATTAAAACATGACAAGACAAAACAAATATACAAAATGAGAAAGAACGCAAAAACAACTTGACCACTAACAAAAAAAAGATAAAAATAAACAAGGCACTCTCCATTGAAAATAAGATATAGTGTATTATTTTAGTTACAGGTGACAAAACTTTTCTTATATACTTTTTACACCAAGGCAGTGGAACTACACGTAATGTTTTGTGTTGTCTCCTATTAGACGAATCGGCACAGGGCAGATTTGTTCAAAGTTTATTTAACAATATGGCCCAAATTGTGGTTTTGAATGTCCTTTGAAGAACGGATAGTGTGGCGCTTCCACAGCACCACACCTGGATCTCACCGATAATTTATTTACAAAAAACACAACAGTCATCGGAATCGGGCAAAGTAAAAAGAAAACAAAAAAAAACAAAACAAAACAAAAAAAAAAAAAAAAAAACAAACAAACAAACGAAAAAAAATAAAAGAAAAAATCTGAATGTAATTTGTTTACTATGTAATCTATAGGCTCTCGTTGTTTGTTGGGTTTTTTGTTTTGTTTGTTTGCTTGTTTGTTTGCTTGTTTGTTTGTTTGTTTGTTTGTTTTTGTTTCGTTTTATTTTGTTTTCTAGTTTGGAGAAATTCATAATGCTAAATAATTTCGTGGTTGTATTAAGTACAGATTGTCAACTTCTTGTTTTTTTTCTATTGTTCGGTTTTATTTTTGACTTCTCTGGATTATCACTTTCGGCTGTTACTGTGGTAATGGTATGCCAAAACTGTTAGATCTTGATTTAATAAACAGATTCAATACATCGATTTAAGAGTACATTTGTGTACTTGGTTCTTTTGAAACTGCAATTGAAATTAACAATTTGCAATAAATGCCATAATTTGGATGTGAGTATACATAACTACGAGCTAACGGAATTTGTTATATTTTCCCTTTTCATAATCTACAGTAAACTGTATAGTTACGAGTAGATAGGGGCTAGCTAAACTTACCAAATGAAACAGGTTTGCCAGCTCTGGATCTGGATTAATCGTACCATATGGGTAAACTAACTCTTTTTCTTGAATTTCAAAAAAATCAACCTAAAAGAAGAAAAACTCATTAATTAAAGTAAAACAAATATATCAAATCGGTTTTAAACTAGAGATTTGATCATCATTTGTATGGCTAGTTTCATGCTTTCACATATCACAAAGACATATTAATATGAAAAAAAAAGGAAATGGGGTAAATGTCAAGGAGACAACATCCCATATCCAGGTTTAAACGACCCAAAACAAAGCATCTAAAATTTTATAAGAAGACACGGTCAAGTCAATCGGACAACATATACAAAAAGCCAAGCCATGTTGTGTTTCCATGTTAACATGCTACTTCACTTTGCAAGTTAACATACAATGGGTCTTTTGCGATTTTATGTAAGAACATTTTAATTCAGAACGTACCGGTGATATTGTGCTGTCCATATTATCATAACACCAAAAGATGCCACACAGTAGGAACGTACTGCACGCACCGTCGCTTCATGTTTCTTGGAAAAAAATATTCCAAAACTTCCCCCTTATCTTATGTTAGTATTGCTTGAGACCTTTTTAGTAAAAGCAATGTTTACGCAATCACAATTTGAATTAAACCCTATCTAGGTTAAACAAAAATAGTCTTAAGATCATGAATTTTATAAAAAAAAATAAATAAAGTTTTAGAGTATTCTTTTATTAATACGTCAAAATGTCATAATAAATACAAAAACATGTCGATTATCTAGAAAATTGACTATTTTAAGCATATATTGAGGAATTTATCTGCAATGAAGAGATATAAGTTATCGAAATAACCATATGCAGAAACCAATTTACAGTAAGTTATTTTTAAATAATGAAAAATAAATTTTTTGTACGTCATCTGATCTAGATAAAGCTCATTATATCCTCCATCCAAGCACTCCTAATCTGGTGAACAAACTATGTTCCTTTTTTTTAAACAGTCAACCGAACCGAGGACTTGTGTAAACATTATTTGTTCCGACTAACAAGAGTTCCATTCGAACAAACATAAACATTGAAATATTTTTTTTCCTTTTGGAGCAAACTTTATATAAAATTTATTCCCTTAGGAGCAAATATTTATATATTTGTTCCGATGGAACAACTCTTATGTAATATTTTGTCTTTTGAAACAAATATTAGGTTGGAACTTTTATTCTGTTACAAGGGGACTCTTAAATTGTTTACTTGATTTGTTGTTTAATTATGTATTTCATTGCTGCATTTTATTGTGTCATATACATATATATGTATAATGGCAATAATATTTTGAATTGAATTGAATTTAATTTATTTATGCGCGGTGTGCGCGTTGATTTTGAAATGCAACATTTTCAGTAGAAAAACGCGTTAACATTAAAGGGTAGTGAAGTGGTTTTGCGGTTGGTATTTAAGCAGAAACGGGTTTTAAAATTGGTATCGAGGTTTGGGCAGTGACCAACGCACAAACTGTACGCCATTTTGAAGTCTTATATTCAATTAACTATTGTAACTTTGTTAATATATTTTGCTTATTTTTGTAATATTTGATATTTTGTATTTGATAGATTTATATGTATATGCAGTATTTGTTCTGTAAAATTGATTAAGCCAGCGATACAAAATTACAACATTATTAGAGACATTCAAACTATGTGCATTGTTGATTATATTAAGGGAGTACGAGTGTCAGAAATTTTGTAATTAGAATTAAAATTCTGACCTTTTGTTTTGAAGAGCACTGCTAATGGAACAACTTGATCAAAAAATTTTGAAAATCTATCTAGGAATTTTTGAGATATAAGACATCAAAATTTTGGCGGGAAACAGTTCTATCTAGAGTTTTCCTTTAATTTGTATACGATGTTTATAGGTTTTTAAATATATGAAAATATAATTGGAAATAGGTAATATTTTATACACTGTCTATTCTATATATGTTTTATGTTCGTTTGAACGAAGTGAATTAGAACACAACGGCAAATACTTATTTGGTACTTCCGGGTCGATGCCACTGCTGGTGGAATGTTAGTCCTCTAGGGTATTCACCAGGCCAGTAGTCAGTACTTCGGTGCTCAGCCAGAAGCCGACTTTGTCTGTAAATAAGGAGTTTCTCTAATTTCTATCCAGTTTTTACACTTCCTGAACGGTGTGGAAACATTTGTTCTCCTCTCTAGAGAGGAGAATAAGTTTCGTGAGATTTCCCGCCAAATTTATTCGGAACACAATCCTCGGTGTTTTTCATCAAGTCATTAGAGAAACAGATTCCAAAACTTAAACACGTTAATTATGAAATTTCTCACATCTCGTTAA
>MJUU01033280.1:123858-134207 GCA_002080025.1 Modiolus philippinarum | reverse complement strand
TATGCTGCTGGAAAGGTCATCACTTGGTGGTGCTGTGGACCAAAGATGATGTTTGTATGTATTACCCTTGAAAAGTTATGAAGGTTTTAGAAAAAAGTTTACGCCGCCGCTGCCGCCGTCGACAGATTGCTACATGTATACCTATGTCTCGCCTTCAGCGACTTTCGTCGCAGGCAAGACAAAAAGTAAGTTACTTAATGTTTATTCATTTCTAATGAAAATGTGAAGGTGATATAATAATAATAATTTGTCTGTAATTAAATTACACCATACCATTACCATGATTACGAACAGGAGAAAATACATCTTCCTCAGCAGCACCATCTGAATGGTTGTTTCTATTGTAGTGTTCAGATATATCTGAAAATAATAAAGAAATGAACCATATTTTGTTTATTTCAAGTTAACAGGTACCTTATTCACTCAAATACAAGTCACAAATTTTGGAGCTAAAAATTAAAGTAATTTTTGGCCACACCAAAAAAAATTCTTGTTCTACGGATTTGTTTACCAAAAATTGTGGGGCGGCAGGCAAAATTTTTATTTTTTTATTTCCTGAAAATTTTTATATGCACTCATCTAATGATTTTTTTGTTTGAATTAAACACACTCAATAATAGCAAAGACTGCAATTTTCAGTCTAATGATCACAGATTCAGCTACATGTAAATGACACTGCTTAAAGCAGTTACAGGCATTCATTACAGCTATTTTTGGATTATTGCTGACAATGAAATAATTACAAACATAGCAATTATATAAGGGATCATAGATTTTTTCTTACCAGGATCCTCACAGGATTCTGCCAAACTCCTGCCAGCAATTTCTGAATGCTGACTCCATAAAATGTGACCTTTATGTCAAGATTAAGTGTAATATATAAATGATTAATGACCAGTATACTGCAGCTTTTCCCAGGTTTTCATATCCTGCCTTCAAACAAGCTCTATCAGTGTCTTTATAATGCAGGTATATTTTTAACGCTTATCAAATTTTATGTTCATCTGCACGCAATGATCAGCATGTAACAGTATTTTGAGTTAATTGCATAAAATACACAGCTGTGAAAATTGTTTCACACTTAATATTATATTTCAGAAGTTATGCTGAAAATTGGGAAAAGTTTCAAAATGTATTATTTATTTAATCATGTATTTTTTATACAACTGTAAAAAAACTAATGTTGTGTTGTGATTGTATAAAGGGCACTGTTAGTATTGCAATGTTCACCAGGATATAAAAGCTTTCTCCAGCCTTTCTGTCATGCTGAAAAAAACTACTTTCTACTGGAAGTTTTTAAGCTGGTTGTGTGAAATGCTGACACACTCAGTCTAACAATTGATTTTAATGGCGATTATTTGTGCGTAATTTGGCATCATTGGATATTTGTTTACATTGGTTGGAATCTTGGTTTTGTTCATCATGTAGAAATGTCCATCTCTGAGACTCTTTTTTACAGATAATGCATCTTTATAGGTAACAACTTCATAAAATGATTGCAGTTATTTTATGATTCTATAAATGGCACTGTTGGCATGACCAGGATATGAAAGTTTCATCAGCCTTTAATGCATGTAATGAAACTACTTTCTGTTGGATTTCATATTCTGACAGCAGGTTTTGTTTGAAGCCTGCTTTTGTGACTGGCCTGTATAAAGGGCTGACATGCTCAGTTTAACAAATTCATTAATATAGTATCATTTGACATTAATTATACCCCCACTTGACGGGTGGTATATTGGAATACCCTTGTCTGTCCGTCCGTCCCTCCTTCCATCTGTCCGTCTGAAGTTTGTTGCACTTTTCTCAGCTACTGCTGGGCATTTTTATTTCAAATTTGGTATTTGACTTTATATTTAGGGGAATGTGTCATATGCGATTTTGGTCACCCTATGATATCAACTTCCTGTTTGGCATGACTAAGCAATGTAGAAAACATGATTTTCCAGAAATATTTCAAAATTTGAAAACAAATTTCCCTGTTTTTGGCCCTAGTGCTGCTGATGAGGCATATAAAATTGCAGAGATGGCCATCCAGCACATTTAAAGTATATCAGTATTCAATTATATAATTTGTAGTCCCGTGTACATTTTAACCACAAAATATATCTTGGGTACCCTCAAGTTCAGCATTTAAATTTGAAATATTCCCACCAAAATTTACTGCTTTTAATCAATTTCCATATAGAAAAGAACTGAGAAAAATTAATGCTTCTACTGTTTAAATTACAAAATCATGTAAATCTTCAGTTATGTTTGTCACATGTATGCAAATAATTAAAAGATGGATGACAGGAAACTCCCTCCACATCATGTAGCAAAGACAACAACATACATTCACAACTATAGGAAATTAGGATAGACAGACTTGGTACCAGCACTTGTGACAGCTAGTTGTAGGGTTGAACCAATGGGCACTCAACCCCTAACCCCCAATTTATCTATCCTGATTCCCTATAGTAGTCCTTACACACCATAAAACCCACCAATTCCTTCTATTGTAGATGTATGTCAAGATTCATAAAAGAAAGGATTCCGGACCTTTTGTACACTAGTTTTGATATGGTAAAAACTGCATGTTCTTTTTTGGTTACATTCTAGTTTAGAATTCCAATGGGCACAAACTGTGCACCTCTTTTATTCACGCAATTATCGTCAAGGAATGAACAATCATTAATCCATGACGTATTCAATAATAAACAAAGATTGTCATTTTCAAATTTTGTATGTGAAAGTATCTAGTTTCAAGTGATAAAAATTGTTTAAATTCAATTCTTTTGAGAAATTTCCAAATACTTTTTCACATCTAAATAAATCAATCTTAATTCTGCATTAACTAATAGTTTGCTGATATTGGAGTCCAGTATTAATTTGTTGTTAATTTCAAAAATGTTTCCATAACTTCTTCTCAAAAACAATTTCATAAATTGTTTACAGGCTTGTCTTAACTTTACTAATTGTTCAGTAGACAGATATTTAAGATTTAACAATAATAATTCCACAGGAAAAAAAAGCAAAATTTTAGTACAAAAGTCATTCAAATATTTGACAACAAATTGCAGCTTCCTGGAGCTTTTTCCCAAATGTTATCCAGATACCAGCTTCTTGCAGCTTTTTGCAGTATTTGAATCAGAATTGATAAATGTCAGTTTTTTTTTAATCTATATCATACATGAGGGGGGACATTTTTCAGGATGCTGGAAATAGCGGTTTTTAAGCTTGGGAAATTGGGATTTCTGTAATTTAAGCCCTGGATTTCAGGAAATAAATGCACTGTGAATTGTGATTTCATCAGTTTTTAAGGTCCTTTGTAGTTCAGGATGTTGGGATTTTATAGTAGAAATAAAGTTGGGATTTGGGGAGGAAACATCGAGTTATATTGTACTAAAAGTTTTACATACTGAGGTCTGAAATTTTGTAAGGATACGTTTCAATGTTCAAATAATGGATTTTTGCCAAAAAAAGTTTGAGGATCAACAAAAATTGAGGTTGCCAA
Source organism: Modiolus philippinarum (assembly GCA_002080025.1). Classification (NCBI taxonomy): domain Eukaryota; kingdom Metazoa; phylum Mollusca; class Bivalvia; order Mytilida; family Modiolidae; genus Modiolus; species Modiolus philippinarum. Next base: position 130,711 of record MJUU01033280.1, on the reverse strand, counting down.
AAAATGCCCCTCCTGATTTTGTTTAAAATTTTGTTAACATCATTACCTATTTCAGGTTTAAAATTTTAAACTGATTACACTCTTTATGAATCATTAAAAATCGACCAATTTCTGGTTTGTTCATTTTGAAAAATTGCAATTTACAGTCTTGAACAAAAACCCGGCCCTGAAGCACAGAAATTACTCTTTCTGAGAGTTTTTTATTCAGATGAATGGAAAATATTGGAATAAAGATAAACACTAAAAAAATGATATTTTTCAAAAATTCAGTACAATATACATGTATAACCTGGGAAAACTGGTGTATACTTTCTTTTGTCTGCCAGTACATTTTATATATTTATACATATATACTCATGCCTAAATCACTCATCCGTATAAGAAATTGTGCATGGTGAATGTTTAAGTTGAATCTTATCTGGTTTGAAATGCAGCAGTTCAAACTGCCAATTACGATAAACTAAAATTCATCCCATCGTATTACCATAAAGAATATACACATAGAGATCTGTCTCATTTTCAAGATATAGGGTCATTTTATTAAGGGAGACTGTAGGAGGGAGAACTCTGGGGGCTTTCAATATATACTTCATCATAATTCATTATATCATGAGCAACTTAAATATATTATAAGGAACAACGCCATAGGAATGGGGATCTCAAACATTTCAAGGTTAAAGGCAAATTTTAAAATGGCACAGCAGAACTAAGAACCCTGGGACTCCTGCTAAGTATACTTCATCATGCCATGAGCAAAATGGAAATTGGGTTTGGGGATGGGGGATTTCTACACTTTTCAAGATATAAGGTCATTTTTAAAGTGTGTATAAACAGAAAGATGACCCCAGGGACTTCTACTCTTCATAGGGGTGCATACACCATACATGGTATGGATACCCTTACTCATACCATATGACTGGAGAGCACTGCCAAACAAGAAAATCAATATCATAGAGCAACCAAAACTCTGACATATACCCGTATATAAAATCACATACCAAATTTGAAATTAATCAGCCCAGCCATATTTGAGCATATATAGATAGGTCTCATGCCAAATGTGAAATGAATCGATTATGCAAGAGCTGAGATAATTGTGACAAACTTTGGATGGACAGACAAGGGTATTCCAATATACCACCCACTCGCTAGTATAAAAACATGTACCTCAGGGGGTTGTGATCTCAAAAGTGATCTCAAACACTTTCAACTTAAACTATTTACACCCCTCCTCTCAACCCCTACTAGCACAATGGATTTAAAAAAAAATTAAAATTTGATTTAATATATGTATAAACATAATTGCTTTCACTAGTAATGCGCAAAAAAGCCATGATTTCTAAAGTTCCTTTTACTCTGGATATGAAAATTTAAGAACAAAAAAAAGGGAGCATTCTTCCATCACACCTGAGACAATCCTGTCATATTTCAAGAAAATTGATCAAAGCATTCTCTTATTAGAGAATGAAGTTTGGACCCTGGATGGATGGATTGACGGACAGATAGACTGACAGACAGACTTCAGGTATGGCACATTATATCCTGGCAAAGACAGGTGTATGAAAAACAATATTGCTAATGGCAATGACAAATATTATAATTACAGTTTGTTCCACCTAAATGATTCAAATATTATTTTATATCTAAAGTAAGTGTTCGTTGTGACTCAAGCTTTATCTACATTGTAAAAACATGTGTTTTATGACAAATATTTTCCAACAACTTCTTATCAAACAGCTGTTTTGTAAAGCTGTGTAATGCTGGTTAGTCCTGGTCGTTAAATCACTGCTACTGAATTACTGATAATTTAATTGACAGGTAGGTCAGATAAGAGGTCTGGATTATCCTGGCAGGATTATACCAGGTTACTGCAAGGATCCTGGTAAGAAAAAATCTATGATCCCTAAAGTGATTTTGTCTCATTTGCATTTACTCCATATCCTTTCAATGTTCATATGCTATCTTATGTATATATCAGGGTGGTGTAAGATGAGTCTAATGTTGAATGAATGTGTATGTTATTTTGGTTGTATATGCCCATCATGGGCCCTTTGATTAGGTCAATAAAATTATCTTTATCTTTATTACCGAAGACCTGGAAAGTTCTTTGGTTTGTCCGACTTTGAGTAGATTGCTTTACTTTTCTTTCCTAAATCAATAAGCCTCTTCCCAGCTTGTTCTGTTAAATCAACCCAGTGATATTTGGACTCCAGTGATTTGTATTCACAGTATTTTTAATTACAATGTTTTCGCCACCGTGGAAATTGTCTTAGAATAAAAATAGCTAACCGAGGTACTGAATGTTTGATAACCAGTGGTGCATGACTGATGCCTTCATGTCCCTCATGTTGATTCAATATACGAGATCCATGACTGAAAAAAGCTTAGTCAATTATGACTACTTTTTGATTTAAATTTTACAGTCACCTTCACAGACAATCCTGTTCATCATCGGACATCGAAGTGAAGGTCGACATGTGAAACAAAAAGGTTGAACATTAAATGCCTTCATGTTCATAAACAGAGAAAGAAAATATGTTTGTTCTGCGTACGTAAGATGGGAGTTTTCAGTATTGTTCCCTATTTGCAGCGATTGAAACGATATGAAACTGCAAGATCTGTGGAGAAACTGATATCTGAAATAATACATCTTGTACTAATACCGATAATTGAAGGTGACGGACATGAATAAAATCTGGAAATTTGATTTTGCACGATTCAAAATAAATTTTTTAAAAAATGGAAGAATGTGTCCATGGGACACGGATGCCCCCTCCTCCTTGCAATCGAAACCCTTAAATTATTAAAGGCATAACTATGTACAATATATATATCAAATAATTATAACAAGAGTTGTCAGAGGACAACATAGCTCGCCGGGGATTCCAGTAACCTCAATGCACAATAAATTTGAAAGTAATAGAAACCTCTATTCACAAGAAAGTCACATATCAAATATAAACATCCTATCACTAAACAACTTAATTCTTCTAGTAGCAAGTTAAAGTTTTTAAAAAAAAAATTGCCCTAACGGCAACGTCAAAGTCAAAATGTCTACAACTACGGTACCATCAGAAAGCTCTCATCATAAGGAAGTTACATATCAAATATGAACACCCTACCACTTAAAGCCTACCTTCTAGAAGCAAGGTTAAAGTTTTAAAAAAATTGTCCCCAGGGAAAGGTCAAGGTCAAAATGTCTACAAATATGGTACCACTAGAAACCTCTCATCATAAGGAAGTTACATACCAAATATAAACACCCTACCACTAAAAGCCTACCTTCTAGAGGCAAGGTTAAAATTTTTTAAAAATTGTCCTCAGGGCAAGGTCAAGGTCAAAATGTCTACAAATATGGTACCAGAAGAAAGCTCTCATCACAAGGAAGTCACATACCAAATATCAACATCCTAGCTCTTCAGGTTTCAATTCCACAAGCCAGGTTAAAGTTTTGCTGACGCCGACGCTGGGGGTATGACAATAGCTCTCCGGACATTCGTCCCGGCGAGCTAAAAAAGGATCTTTCTCCTGTGCTAAATAGGCACTGTAACTGGTTTGGTTTTGATATAATGTGTAGTTCCAACAAATAATCTGAGAAACAGTCTTATATGTAATACTAATCTATTTTTAGCAACTGTGACCTTGACCTTGGGGCTATCAACGCTAAAATCTATGGGATTATGTCTTCTGTGATAAGTAAGCAAGTGACCAAGTTTCGTTTTGATCAGATACAGGATACTCAAGGTATCATTTGGAAATCAAAATTTTATTGAAATTTAAGCCTATTTTTAGCAACTGTGCCCTTGACCTTTGCAGTACCATCCCGGAAATCCATAGGCTTTTGTATTGGGTGATAAGCAAGTTTGGTTTTGATCCGATGTAGTATACTCAAGTTATCATCCGGAAACCAAAATTTTATTGAAATTTTAGTCTATTTTTAGCAACTGTGACCTTGACCTTGGGGTACCAACCTGGAAATCGATAGGGTTCTGTCTTGGGTGATAAGTAAGCATGTGACCAAGTTTGGTTTTGATCCAATGTAGGATACTCTAGTTATCATCCGGAAACCAAAAAGATGGGCGTACGTACGGATAAGGGTAAACCTTAATGCCCCCGACCGCCTAGCGGCGGGAACATAAAAATCAAAGCGCAAAAGCGCTTTAGTACAGCGACTCTGAATACGGTACTTTCGACTAGGAACTCTTGTGTAATTGAAGGCGGAAACGATCGCCTAAGATATCTGTAAGAAAGAATATTTGATTTCTAAACCTATTGAAATAAATATAAAACCATTTATGAAATTGACGTGCACTTATAATTTTTCCTATATGACAATTCTTTAACTAACTAAATTCTAATTGACGAAAAGCAATTAACTTGAAGCGCCACAAATTGATTAATATATTTGCATCAGAATGGTTGACATAACAATCTGTTATTCTGCCAACAGGAAGTAAGAAAGTCTTCTGTTTTACATTGACTTTTGCCAACATTTGTTGATTCATTATGTTACAGCAAATACAGTTTCAAGACAAATTCAAAATTGTGTACAGTAAAATATCAAACGTTTTACCTTTGTTGTAAAGAGCTTTGTTGAGTGGTGGTTGTACATTATCAAACATCATAAATTTTATGAATGGTATTTTATTTGGCGGATCCAGGGGTAGTGTTCTGCGGTTGGAACCCCCCTCCCCCTCCCTGTTTCTGGAAAAGTTTTTATAATCATATGCAGAATATAGGTAAAAAATAGCAAAAAATGTCTGGAAAACTAAAATCTTCGCTAGTTAGTCCGAGATTCCACTGATTTTCAATTTGGCTTGGGCTAGGGGATGTTTATGTTCCACTCTAACGCCAAATACAAAAACATTTTTTCCTTTCCTATCAGATTTTTAAAACTTGTAGGAACTCATGCATTAATTGTCTTTATTCAATTTACATGTATGAATAGTTTTTCTCTGTCGATTGCAGCATCATCACAACTTTCACTTTAAATATACTTGTTCTTGATGCGCATGACTGACCGTAGGAGATCGATATGCAGTTGACCTGCTTTCTGCAATTTCTTAATCAATACCATTCAGATCAAAAACGCCACAACCCTTTTTGAACAATTAAACGTAAAGTATTCTGATTACACACCGATACACATTTCAAACTTCACTCGTCATGCCAGTCTACAGAAGGTTATCAGTACATCAGCGCTATTTATAGAACATTATTTTATAATCTATTTTTAATGACAATAGGGTCTGTAAGTCTCGTTCTATTCTCACTTTATAAATCTGGAAACTTATGACGTCACTTTGCAGAACGCACAGTCAATCAGTCAACCGATTTCACTTCCGGGATATCATTGTCAACGTCAAAAAGTCAGGATTGATTCGACGCTTTACATTGGGATATCTACCATAGCTAGAAGAGCCTGGTTGATACAGACTATGCGGCTTCAAGAAAATTTTTTTTTTACTTGATTTCTACCCAAGTTAAGGAAATTAAGGTCATAATTCACTAATTCAAAAATATGCTGGTTTATAGAGGTAGCTGGTTTATGAGAGGTAACTCCTTGAAACACGTGTACAACAAAAGAAATTTACTGTTTTTTATGCAACATCGGTATTTTTTGTATTATAGAAAATGAATTCCATGGTAAATTTGATCTGTGAATCGAAAACCCCACCATTCCCTCCTAGTACTACATAAGTTATGGTACCCGGGAAACATGTTTCTCATTCATTCATGTTGGTCATGTGACGAGACTTACAGACCCTATGTCACACAATAAAACTGATAAACAGATATCCTCTTGAAAAATCAACACCCAGAAGTTTGAAAATATTCAAAACAAAATCAAGGGATGTCAACAGAGAAAATAAATAAATTAAAAGGTTAACTTTTTTCAATTTTTAATTTGTTTATTCGTCGATTTGGCAGGACATAATCAGTTTTCCTGTACTGATTCAGATAAATTTGTGAATGAAACAGCGGGAGTCTCGTAATATTTGTGAATGAAAACAGAATTATGAATGAGAAGTTCGTCCTCTAAACAAAGAAATTTCATGCACCAAGCACCTTTTCAGCAGTTGCAAAATACAACACAGCATCTACCGCCGTTTTGAAAGTACATTATGTTGATGTAGGTAGCAGTAACTAAGCTGGTTACAAGAGATATTTCCTCTAGCGCATTTACTTGGGACATCCACCTTGATGTAGGAATACACGCAAGATTATTTTGCCCAGTAGCGATGAGGTATCGTCATGAGACGGTGGCAATGTACGGGGAGTCCCTGTATAAAAATTGACATTGGCGAAAATAGGGGCGGCAATTCTGTCGTACAATTAATCAAATTGGTGTGGCCTTATGTTGCATATTTGGTATGAGACTTCCCAACTGATTACATTACAGTTATTATTGCCCCAAAATTATAAATTTAATCAGCTGACTGATTAAAGAATGGCAATATGAATAATTTAAGATCTGTAAGTTTTGTTTGGCGGCCGGTTTAGCTGATCCATCTTGAGTACCTTTCGTTTTTGACATTTTTGTAATTATAACCTGGTTACTACCGCCTCATGACGCTCAGCCATGTCACTTTGATCACGATCTTTCAAATGTTTGTTAGAGTATTACAATTTCATAAAAGTGCCCAGCTGATTGGGATCAGTTATTCATTTTCTAGATCGAATTTTAGTAAACAAATTTTTTAAACCGTAATTTTTCTGTATATCACCGTAAAACGTATTTTTGTCACTAATATCGTACAAAATACGGCGAAAACGTAAAAGTAAACAGGTCTGAGTTCATTCTGATTGTGCTTTGGAATTATACATATTTGAGTTTTATGCAAATTTATCA
>MJUU01033280.1:94209-112447 GCA_002080025.1 Modiolus philippinarum | reverse complement strand
GTTTAAATTTTATCTGCACTGAAGAGACATAAGTTGTCGAAATGCGCATATGCAGAAATTAAATTCACAGTAACTTCGGTATTAAGTTATTTGTAGCGCTTTAGCTTGAATTAAAATTGAGTTAAATAATTGTCATGCGGGACAAAGTATTAGTGCACTTCAATTTCATAAGTAGAATGTTTTATATGGCGGTACATATTTATTTCAATAGATCAGGACAAGGATTTGTATTGTACTATACAAATCCTTGATCAGGATTTCACCGAGGTATCCGGCTGCTTTACTGGTATTTCTGGATATCGTTTGCACCTTCAATTACACGAAAATTCCTATCTCGAAAGTCCCTTATTAGGCACAGACTATTTGATTTTCGGAAGGGGGTCTGAGATTTATTTTTGAAAAATCTGGTCCCTAATTTTGTGCCCCTCCTCAGAGTTTTGCCAAAATATTTCTCTGACCAGCACCCTGGTTGAAAGAAACAATAAACTGACTCTCACTCTGTCAATTAGATAATATAGGGTTATTGCATGAATATTGAGGAATATTGTCCCAAGTAGTATTTATTCTACGAAGGATAATATTCCACAATATTCATGCAATAACCCTTTTATTGTATAGCAACGTTAAAATGGGATTTTGGTTGTCGATGACGTCATGAAATTTAGGTCATATTGCACTCGTGCAATATGGAAATTTATTGCGCGCTAACAGTTGGTTGCTTTCTTGGGCAACTTGATGTTTCTATACAACAAAAACAAATCTTACATAGTGTATATTGGAAAATGATAATCTGACCAAAAGCCGGCCAAAATTGTTTCCAACCTCGGTGAAAATCTCAGCCCCCTCCTCTGAATATAAAATGGTCCATGTCTTTTACTAGTAATATGCGCATAGATATATACACCTTCACGGATATATCCAGCTGAATACAAAAAACTCACACTAAAAAGGCAAACAATTAACACGTAAAGATCAAACCTTTATAAATGTAACTCTGTCCGTATTTTACTGACACATTTTCATGATGTCCGTATTTTCCTAACGTATGTCCGTATTTACGTGACACATGTCCGTATTTTCCTGACTTGCACTGGTACAATTCTTTGCGTTTTAAAATGGGAACAGTCTAAGATACATTCGATATTCTCTTGTTTTTACATAGAAAAGCACGATTATTATATGAGAGAATAGTAACTTGGTGCCGAGTAATCAATGCCTGCTTTTATATGAAGTTGAAATGTCGGGATGACCCGAAGTGTCCGTATTTACCGGAATTTACCCTACAGCTGTTTGTTTGATCAGCTTCTGGTAGTTGGAAAAGAAATGATACATGTGTTTAAAGAAGTAGAGTTATAGCTGAATTTCTGTAAATCAAAACTAACCATTCCAACATCATATTTAAATCAAGTGCATTTAACTAATATTTTATCTCTTTTTTTACATTTCTCAGATTCTAATGCTAGTCTTGTCACTATTCACCCTTGAAGATTAAAACAACCAAAATAAGAGTAAAAATGATTTCAGTGGATACTGAAAGGTGCTAACTGGAAAATGATACCTTGAATAAATTTATTTTGGTACTAAATCAATACAATAAGTATGTAACTGTTTATCATCAATAAACATACTGAAGGTTTTGCTGAAGCTTTAACTTCTAATGTTCAACCTTTGCAGCGGTAGAATTGTGAAAACCAAATTCTTGAATGGATTTGCCAATATATTCTTTAACTAGTAACATTTTCAAAAGTATTTTAGGCATTTCAAGAATTTATTTACTACAGCTGAATTTATATTTTAACAAACAGTAACGTTAAGGATGTCCTGAAATACATTTCAAAAGCAACCCAAAATACACTGAACAGATAACTCATATAACATTGACAATGTAGGGATATGGAGTAAATACACACAAGACAGTCATTATAAATACATGGTAAAACCAAGGAATGGAACAATGCTTTTATTATTGTTCTTCATCTTGAAGCCACCATGAGGTCTTCAACAATGAGCATTGAGTCTTATTTGGAACTTTGAGCACTTCATTATTCACTGTAACTTACAATAACACCATGTTGAAATTTGAGATTCTGTACTGAAGACTTGTGAGCATTGATGATTTTCATTGGTGCATTTCCATGCCGCAAGTCATATATGTAAATTATCCCCCTTGTCGATCCCACTGCAACTGTGGCTCCATCTGCCATGACATCTATAGACGTTAATGGGTTTTCTGCTATCATTGTCTTTACTGGTCTGAAATAGAAAACTTGTGTCAAATCATGTGACCAAAAAGAAAAAAAAACTATATTAAGTAAAATGCATGAATAACAGCCGTGTTCTTTTGTTGTTTTTTTTTTTTGCAATTGTCAACTGATATTAACTCATAAAAGGCCAAATTAATCTGAAAAAATTCAGGCTTCTGATCTTGTAATTATTTTTTAAAGGTTCTATGGAAAGAAAGAGGTACTGTCTTATTCAAAATTTTATGAACTGCTGGATACAATATGTATAAATATGGAATGTAACTAGACATCAGAGAGATGGCAGCTATCTCTGTGGGCCCCGCTGTATATAAGTGCAAATTTAAGTGTGTGTGGATACAATTCAGGTGTGGACACAGTTCAAGTGAGGACACTACACAAGTATGGACACCATCACATCATCTAGATATAAACAGAATGTAATATTCGAAAGCAATAATCTGACCTTGAAAACAAAGGTCAAGGTCAAAGGTGACCAATCATGGTTCATGACACATCGTCTTCTAATGATCTATCTATATGCAAAATATCAAACGCCCACCTCAAAAGACATAAGTTATAGCACGGACACGTCTTGTCATTTGAAAAGCAAAAATCTGACCTTGAGGACAAAGGTCAAGGTCAAAGGTCACTAATCATGGTTCATGACACATCATCTTGAAGTGATCTATCTACATGCAAAATATCAAAAGCCTATCTCAAAAGACAAAAAAGTTATAGACCCGCATTAATGAATTAATTCCTAGATTCTCATACATTTTTTATCAAAATTTTGGGCGAGTGGGCGAATTTTATTTTATATTTTTCATCAAATTTTGTGAAAATGCTGTCATTTTAACAGAATTTTACCAAAATTGACAAGAAAATCAAAATTAAATTTTTGGCGGCGGATGCAAAAGTCCGGGCGGGAGGAAAAGAGAATGTAGGATTTTTGTAAATTATGGCCTAAGTTTGAAAATCCTACTTTTTCCCCTGAGTATCATAACAAACAATCCTCTTGTCTAGTCCAACAGACATCAATAAAATATCATTAATTGGGGAGAAGTTGAGACCAGTGGCTGGTGCAATGTGTGAGTCTGAAAAGCTATGGAGCATCCTTCGTGTATTTATATCCCACAGATTGACAGCTCCATCATCTGACACAGATCCTAATAATGACTTCCTGAATTTACTGTACTGTATCTGTTTAATAGCCTGAAAATAAATAATCAAAGTGTTATAAAATGAGTCTATATTATTCATTTCTGGAAATTATACTGGTGATTTAATAACATTTTACAATAAAAGGCTATTCAACTTGCTGCAGCATGCATTTATATGATAAAGCTGCAGAAAATTAAACAGAGGTATATTTAGACAGGTGTTGCCATAAAATGACATAGTAATGTGAAACTATCGTATGGAAAATAAAATATCTTTCTTCAAGAAGATTCCATAGAAACAAACTTATTATAATCCGAAGAAAACAACATGAACTAGAGGTACTGTGGCCTGGAGGGCCACAAAATGATACCCCCCACTCCCCATTGGAGTAGAAGATTCCCAATATAATTTGTCACAAAAATATTTATAATTGCACAATTCCATTGTGTACTAAAAATTTTGAGTGATTTGCATAAAAAGATCTCGAAAATCAACTAAGTCGGGAAACAGGAAGTAGAAGTTTGGCAATCCTGAAATAGCTATTTGTGGTATAGGAAATCATTCTAAACTTGCATACAAAATTTAAAGTTGCAGTGATGAGTAGTTACTGAGATAAAAGTTACGAAAAGTTTCCAAGAAAAACAAAGATCTCAAAAATTAACTACAGTACAAACAGAGGCATTCAGTTAAAAATCACTCTGGTCCGACAATTTTCACCCTTGTCACCCCGGAATTCACAGGTTTTGTCGGTGTTTGTCCAGCAAAATTGTCGGAAAAATTTCACCCAAAAAATCGTCGGTAATTTTCTTTGATGTTGGGTCACTGTTGGGTCAACTGATAAATGCCGGTGAAAGTCGGACTTCCACCAGAATTGTCGGAGTTTTAGTGTCCTAATCGTCTCTTCAAAAGTTTTAGGCTAATATCAAAAGGAAAAAATAAACTCAATGACAACCGGGTTTCATGTGACGTCAAATTCCCTTTCAAAATCGTATTTCCTAACGTAGATCTATTAATCAATGCCACGAATAAAAAAAGACAATTGGATGGCTTCGACGAAACATATACCTATGTTAAAATATCTCCTCAATTTCCATTTGACCCAGAAAAGTGGGTTAAAACACGTCTAATTTCAAAACGTAAGCCTCCGTAGATTCTCATACTGACATGCTAGAATGTTCGGGTTGCACGAAATTGAAGCATGGAATTTCTATTTTTATGACCAATCAAAATACAGTTTAGCGGATTCCCCTTAAAATAGGCTCGCACGTATTGTTTGTGACAAAAATAGGAGCCAAAGACGTGGTCTCTTCCAAAATTCGCCGAGGCATTTCAGAATTAAATTATTATCGCAGCAAAAAGGAACTTTTATATTATTGGAAACTTCTTTCGGATAAAACACTTTTATGAAGATGTCAGCATAAAAAATGAGAAAAGTTCACCGTCTGTTGAGCGTGACATCGTGTAAAAAATAACAAATGCTTTTTTGGAATGTTAAGTAATTCTTGGAACTGAATATTCACTGAAATATTCCCTACAAGGATATGTGAATATCGATTTTCTCTGAAGCTATTTTTCATGTGAATTTTTAAATTCAAAGTTATTAATAGCGTGCTATTTATAGGTCGTCACTCACTAAGATTAACCTTGACCTAACAAAATCAAATTACGCAATTTTAAGGCTGATATTCGTGCAAATTATTTAATAAGTAACAAATTATTTTATATAATATGATCTTTTAACAACTTTGAGTTCTGACAGTCACATATAATTCACGATGTTCATACCAATTATAAGTTATTTTCTGCCATACGCATAATATTTTTTAAAAATATCCTCTCGATATTCCGACTATTTGAAATATGAAAAGCAAGCTTTTCCAAAATAATTAACTGCACTTAGAGATAATTACTTTGTATACACAAGTAGATAAATGTTGACAAGTACAATTAACAACAGCAGGTGAGTTAATCCTCTGTTTATCAGTTTCTCGGACATCCGTGAATGTCGGTGAATGTCGGGTTTGTTGTCGGACATTCACCCCGTTTCACAAACAATTCACCGACGTCGGATTTGAGTGATTTTCAACTGAATGCCTCTGTTTGTACTGTAAGTCGGTAAACAGGAATTAGATGTCTGGCAATCCTGAAATCACTACTTGCGGTATTGGACATCATGTGAAACTTGCATACAAAATTTCAAGCTGCAGTGATGAGTAGTTACTGAGAAAACTGTTACGAAAAGTTCTTACAAATGACAAAAGATCTCTAAAATTAACTAAGTCGGTAAACAGGAAGTAGATGTCCGGCAATCCTGAAATTGCAACTTGCGGTATGGGACATCTAGTCAAACTTGCATACAAAATTTCAAGCTGCAGTGATGAGTAATTACTGAAGAAACTGTTACGAAAAGTTCTTACGATTGACAAAAGATCTCGAAAATTAAATAAGTCGGTAAACAGGAAGTAGATGTCCGGCAATCCTGAAATCGCTACTTGTGGTATGGGACATCATGTCAAACTTGCATACAAAATTTTAAGCTGCAGTGATGAGTAATTACTGAGAAAACTGTTACGAAAAGTCCTTAAGATTGACAAAAGATCTCTAATATTAACTATTAAAGTAGGTAAACAGGAAGCAGATGTCTGGCAATCCTGAAATTGCTACTTGCAGTATGGGACACCAAGTCAAACTTGCATACAAAATTTCAAGCTGCAGTAATGAGTAGTTACTGAGAAAACTGTTACGAAAAGTTTTTACAATTGACAAAAGATCTTGAAAATTAACTAAGTCGGTAAACAGAAAGTAGATGTCCGGCAATCCTGAAATCACTACTTGTGGTATGGGACATCATGTGAAACTTGCATACAAATTTCAAGTTACAGTGATGAGCAGTTACTGAGAAAACTGTCGTTGTCGGAAGGGCCCTGCAATTTTCAATCCTGAAATTCCGGGCAAAATTAAAATTGAGGTAAGTGTGGATTCACATTGTGTTTGATACACAAATGTGTTGATACAGTAATGTGCTGAATACAGTGATTTCTTGAAGTTTTACCAAACCATGTCATTTCTCAGCTTCAGACTTAATATCAAATCATTCCAAGCCGATACAAGTAAAAACATAGGTAATCAACGATTGCAAAGTTCGCCTCGTTATGGCACATGGACACAGAAACCCACTTTGGTCAGGGTGCTCATTTAACATCCCTAATGCATGTATACAAAGGCTAGATGATCTTACCATGTCCAGTAACCGAGACCTGAATTCAGACATAAACTTGAATGTAAGTCAATCATGCGGAAAATATAGGTCAAAGTGACCTAATTTTGCCTGGATGCTGGCCTACCCAAAAAGATGCATGCACATGCAAGGTAAGTTGATAATCATACCATGTACAGTTACTGAGATCTGAACTCGGACGTAAACTTGAATGTAAGTCGATCATGCGGAAAATATAGGTCAAAGTGACCTAATTTTGCCTGGATGCTGACCTACCCCCAAAGATGCATGCACATGCAAGGTTAGATGATCCTACCATATACAGTTACCGAGATCTGAACTCGGACGTAAACTTGAATGTGAGTCAATCATGTGGAAAATATAGGTCAAAGTGACCTAATTTTGCATGGATGCTGACCTACCCCCAAAGTTGCATGCACATGCAAGGTTAGATGACCCTACCATTTACAGTAACTGAGATCTGAACTCGGACGTAAACTTGAATGTTAGTCAATCATGCGGAAAATATAGGTCAAAGTGACCTAATTTTGCCTGGATGCTGACCTACCCCCAGAGATGCATGCACATGCAAGGTTAGATGTTCTTCCATAAATGGTGGTTTACAGTGGGAGATGACCAAAGTGAGATCGATGCACGCGACCTCATCTCACACCGGTAAATAACCAACCAGACGTGTTGATTTTTGTGATACAACAATCGTAACCATGACTAAACGTCATAAAACACCTGACATCATAATGTTAGGAACACTCAAATGGCGACAACATTGTTCACACGGTATAAGTATCTAGACATTTCTATCCGTGTTTTACGGAAGAAATAGGAACTTGCATTCGGTCAAAATGAAAGATCAGAATATCTTTCACTCGTGTAAGAAATTCTACGTCTTTTACTCTCGTTCCGCTACGCTCCACTCGAGAAAAGACAAAATTTCTTACACTTGTGAAAGATAGCCCGATCTTTAATCTGACCTTATGCAAGATCCTATTAATCTTACCATGTACAGTTACTGAGATCTGAACTCGGACATAAACTTGAATGTAAGTCAATCATGCGGAAAATATAGGTCAAAGTGACCTAATTTTGCCTGGATGCTGACCTACCCCCAAAGATGCATGCACATGCAAGGTTAGATGATCATACCATGTACAATTACTGAGATCTGAACTCGGATGTAAACTTGAATGTAAGTCAATCATGCGGAAAATATAGGTCAAAGTGACCTAATTTTGCCTGGATTCTGACCTACCCCCAAAGATGGATGCACATGCAAGGTCAGATGATCCTACCATGTACAGTTACTGAGATATCAACCCGGACCTAAAATTAAATGCAAGCCAGTCAAGCGAAAAATATAGGTCAAAGAGACCTAATTTTCTTGGAGGCTGTGAGTTAGCCCAAGATGCATCTGTACACAAAGTTTGATGACCCTACCCTTCATAGTTACCAAGATATATACCTAAATGCGGATGCGGACACGGACGCCGGGGGTACTCCAATAGTCCTCCTCAACTTTGTTGAGGCGAACTAAAAATCTTTTGAAGATAATTTTGTTTATAGTAAAAAGTCTAAGTATTGGCAAACAGGAAGTGGATGTTCGACAAATTTGAAACAACTTTCACAATAATTCCCTCCAGTAGAACCCAAGAAATCTGTTACGGAAATTTAGCTTTTAGTAAAAATTCAAAGTCTCAGCAAACAGGAAGTGGATGTCCGACAAACTTGAAAATTGCTTACACAATACAACTCATCATTTCTAAGCTTCACACCAAATTTCAAATCATTCCGTTCAGTAGAAGCCAAGAAATCTGACGGAAAATTTGGTTTATAGTAAGAAAATCAAAGTAATGGTGAAGAGGAACTGGATGTCGGACAAACTTGAAAATTGCTTACACAATGCAACTCACCATTTCCAAGCTTCAGACCAAATTTAAAATCATTCCCTTCAATTGAAGCCAAGAAATCTTTGACGAAAAATTTGGTTTGTAGTAAAAATTCAAAGTATCGGTAAACAGGAAGTTGGTGCCCGACAACCTTGAAAGTTGCTTACACAATACAACTCATCATTTCTAAGCTTCAGACCAAATTTCAAATCATTCCCTTCACAAGAAGCCAAAATATCTTTGATGGAAAATTTGGTTTATAGTAAAAAATCGAAGTATCGGTAAACAGGAAGTGGATGTCCGGCAAACTTGAAAATTGCTTCCACAATACAACTCATCATTTCCAAGCTTCATACCAAATTTCAAATTGTTCCCTTCTGTAGAAGCCAAGAAATCTTTGACAGAAAATTTGGTTTATAGTAAAAATTCAAAGTATCGGTAAACAGGAATCAGTCTATGGCATGGAGTTGCTGAGATATGGTGCAAACAAAAAAAATTCATGGAAAAAAACTGAAAAAAACTAAGTCAAACTAATGGAAAATACGGAAAAAATGGAATTATTTTTTTCAAAAAATAAACTTGGGAAACAATAATAAGGTTGTACTGAACACTATGTCAAAATTTCATTGATATTGAATATGACTTGAGAAAGTTATTGAAGTTCAAAAAAACTTCATTTGGGTTAACCAAATGTTAACAACGCAGACGACGACGGAATCTATGCTCTCTATGTCTCGCTTTCGCAACATTCGAAAGCTCTCATTAAAAGAACGTCACATACCAAATATGAACACCCTACCACTAAACAACTTAATTCTAGAAGCAAGGTTAAAGTTTTTTTAAAAATTGCCCTCAGGGCAAGGTCAAAATGTCTACCAATATAGTACCACAAGAAAGCTCTCATCATAAGGAAGTTAAATACAAAATAGAAACATCCTACCACTAAAGGCATACCTTTTAAAGGCAAGGATAAGTTTTTTAAAAATTGCCCTCAGGGCAAGGTCAAGGCCAAAATGTCTACAAGTATGGTACCAGAAGAAAGCTCTAATCATAAGGAAGTTACATACCAAATATGAACACCCTACCACTTAAAGCCTACCTCTTAGAGGCAAGGTTAAAGTTTTTTTTAAAAATTGCCCTCAGGGCAAGGTCCAGGTCAAAATGCCTACAAATATGGTACCACTAGAAAGCTCTCATCATAAGGAAGATACATACAAAATATACACACCCTACCAGTAAAAGTTGACCTTATATAGGCAAGGTTAAAGTTTTTTTTAAAAATTGCCCACAGGGCAAGGCCAAGGTCAAAATGTCTACAAATATGGTAACCCTAGAAAGCTCTCATCATAAGGAAATTACATACCAAATATAAACACCCTACCACTAAAAGCCTACCTTCTAGAGGCAAGGTTAAAGTTTTTCAAAAATTGCCCTCAGGGAAAGGTCAAGGTCAAAATGTCTACAAATATGGTACCACTAGAAAGCTCTCATCATAAGGAAGTTACATACCAAATATCAACATCCTAGCTCTTCAGGTCTCCATTCCACAAGCCAGGTTAAAGTTTTGGTGATGCCGACGACGCCTACACCAGGGGTATGACAATAGCTCTCTGGATATTCGTCCCGGCGAGCTAAAAATTGAATCTGTATCATTTATGCACTTGATAAGAGGGAAAATGCATTGTAGTTAAGCGTTATTTTGATTTAGATGGCATGGCTGCAAGAAAATGATGTGGGAATGGAGTGAAACAGTCAACTGCCTTTTATGAGTAGTAATGAGGCCTCGAACTGGAATTATTCAAGCCGTCCTGTCTAATTCTCTCCACAAACGCTTGAGTGGTATTTAAAATCTTGTAACAGCTTGGTTACGGCGTGACATTTCCATTGTTTTCAACACTCGTTGAATTTGTGTTTTGTACCTACATTGTATTATTTTTTTGTGTACGACTTGCGTAAATAAATAACAGTGTGTACATATTAGTCCTAAAACATAAGTCTTCGTTTGTTGTGCAACCTTTAATATTTGGACATTGATATGCACAACAGACAAAAGTTGTTTTAGGACTAGTGTACAGACTTCAGTTGAAACAATGAACAAACAAACAGCCAAATGTTGGAAAGCCAAGTAAGATGCACTTAACAGGTTAACTCTTCTTGTCTGTTCAATAAGTGGAAAAGTATGAATGTAAATTTAGCATGAGTCGTATACACAGAGACCAAGCAATGAATCTGATGTTAAAATTGCATACACATGATGACATCAGTCATGTCAGTTTAAATACTACCGACAAAAACACTTTTTCAATATACATGTGTACCTGAATAATTTTACTTACTATATTAAGATATGTAGTAAATCTACACAAGACAAAACCTTCTTGCATGCATCGTAATCATTGTTGTTTTTTGTATGGAGGTTTATACATTTAGGACTTGAACATAAATGGTGGAATATTTTTAAGACGTAATAAGAATTATCAAGGGAAACTTTGAAGGTTCTAGCACCACTTTAAGTTAATAACTGACAGATATTGACCAACTTTGCTAGCTGAACATATGTGATTATCATTTTTGAATCTGCTAGTCTGGTTTTTTTTGCATTTAAGTTTCTAGTACATCTTAAATAATTTCTAGTGATCATTTACATGAAAATAAAATAACACTTATTTTACACAATTCTTTGGTAGACTAGTTAGTGATCAATATATGCACTGAAAAGAGTACTACTGAACAACATATACATGTAGTTGTGGCTATAGATATCATGCAACAGTAGGTCAGAATGTGAAATAGTTGTTGTTGAAGGCAAGCAGTTACAAAAATTAGTTATACAAGGAATTTGTTGTATTGAATGATTAGACACAATAATAATTAGTTTTATCATAAATGCCCTTTTAAGTCTGGAGGTTGAATGTAAGCAAAGCTATTATGCAGGTTCAAATGCACATATTTGAAACATTATTGAAATACCGAACAAGAAAAATTAAAAAAAAAATTTCACTCGCTCTTAAATTCAAGAATATTTGAAGCGAAAAATCTAAAATTTAAAAAAAAATGCTCGCCCGCTCCATTTTTTTGGGCCAAAATCTCGAAGAAATACTATTCAATTTGGTTTGGCCTATTAATTGTTTTCAGTGTAACAGACAATAATTAACATATATGTTGTTATACCCTAATATATTTGACAAAATTTTATTGGATCAAATATACCATGTGACTAGCAAAAAATTGCAATGTTTTGTTTTTACAGAAATCATGTGTCAGGGAGACATCCTAATGTCATTTATGCTATAAGTGTGATGCAATACAAATGTCAAAATTAAATTTATAAACTTAAACCTATAAATAAAATCATTTATAAGCAAGAGATATTAAATTTACCTGTATTTTTGGTGCTATCATTGGGCTGCATCCTTGACCTGTGACAACATTAAATAGAATTATCTCCCCTGTCTCTGACCCTGAGGCAATGTACGTGTCATTACAGTTGAACTGGGCACATGTGACTGGACCTTTATGATCCTGTAAAATAATAGGTTGAACATATGATGAAATGAACTTATTACATGTGTATTGCGTAAAACTTTTTTACATATTTTGACATGTGAACTATTGATAGATTAGAAATTTTAACCCATTATGTCTTTTTTCAACTGCAATGTAACAATGTACGAAATCATATATTGTATATATATATAGTAGAATTACGTATACTTATTGCCAAACCTAGTTTATTTCACCAAATCTTGGCTGGATGGTAACATTATTTCAAGAGTTTTTTGTATTCTATATTTACCTTGTATGTTTTCTTGATCTTTCTTGACTTCAGATCCCATACATTGATCAGACCTTCTGTGTCGCCAACCAACAAATATGATGAAGTAGAATTGAAATCTACACACAAACTTCCTCCAGGCTATTTTTAGGAAAAACAGAAACAACAAATTTTATTCAAACAAGCAAGAATTGTATCACTTTCCAACTAGAAGTGTGTTTTTGATACAAAAACGAATGTCTCCCCTCCCCCAGCACCTATTGCTCTTTCAGTGGTAAAACACAAGTAAGTTTATGTTTCCACCAGGTGGAAATTCATTCCAGCTAGATAATATGCACAACTAAAGCTTGATGGTCATCAATCCTGTGAAGTTAAGTTGAAATATTTTGAAAGATGTGGGAGAATTAGCATCAATAAACTTAATTTAGCAAATTTCTAAGGCAAAAGGGGCGTAACTCCACTAAAAAAATTGGCCCATCAATTCGTCGTGATAATATGCACAACTACATATAAATGATGGTCAACAATCCTGTGAAGTTTGGTTGAAATCAGATGAAAGATGTAGGAGAATTGCCGTCCACAAACTTAATTTTGCAAAATTCTAAGTCAAAAGGGGCATAACTCCAACAAAAATTAGCCAATCAATCAGGCGAGACAATATGCACAACTAGGCATCATGATCAACAATCCTGTGCAGGGGTTGACACTAAATTTAATTTCTAGTAGACAAAAGGACTACAAGATTCCTTAATTCACTAGTCCCACAATGATTTTACCGGCCTGAAATAAATATACCTTTAAAAAATTTTCAAAATTTTACTAGACCAAAGGACTACCAAGTTACAAATTCTAGTAGTCCTTCCTCAAATTCACTAGCCTGGGGCTACAGGACTACTGTTAGAGTCGAACCCTGCTGTGAAGTTTGTTTATAATCTGATGAAAGATGTAGGAAAATTGGCGTCCACAAACTTTGTGTTGGAAGGACTGACGGATGGAGGGGACAGAAAAGACAAAAACAATATGTCCCCCCCCCTTGAGACATGTCAGAGGGGAGAGACGTAAGTCTTAACAAAATTTACTGTTAATACTGCAACTTGGGTATTTATTGTGTCTTAAACATTTGTGTCAAAATTTAAACAGTAAGTATTTGCTTAACTAAGAATTTTTCTCATTTACAACATATTCTCCCATCACCATCACCATGATCATGTGATCATCCCTGTACATATGTGATCAGAATAAGATTTTGGTGTTAAATTGTTTTCAATTGCAATTCTGCCTTCCACTTAATTAAATGTCTCTCAATGTTTTTTTACATTTTTGTGTGTGTTGGGCGTTGGGTGATGTGGAAGTTATTTCAATTTTGATACATGGCTAAATACTTGTTCAAACTCCTGTACAGTACAGTTACAGCTGTATCTTTTCTGACCATACAATCAAATTCTGACACAGTTATAGCCGTATCTTTACTTACTGTAAATCAAATTCTGACACAGTTATAGCCGTATCTTTACTTACAGTACAATCTAATTCTGACACAGTTAAAGCTGTATCTTTACTTACTTTGCGGTTTGTTTCCATTGATTTATTCACTTGTTGACCTTTTTGGGGCCATTTAATTTGGGGCTTACTTTATGGTGCGAGGTTCCTCACTGTGTTGAAGACTGTACGGTGACCCCTAGATGCTTTGTTTTGGGTCGTTTCAACCTGGATATGGGATGTTGTCTCCTTGACTTTTACCCCATTTCCTTTCTTTTTCATATTTACCATGTTTACAATACAATAAAATTCTGACAGAGTTATAGCTGTATCTTTACTTACCGTACAATCAAATTATGACAGTTATAGCTGTATCTACTTACAGTACAATCAAATTCTGACACAGTAATAGCTGTATCTTTACTTACCAAACAATCAAATTCTGAGAGTTATAGCTGTATCTACTTACAGTACAATCAAATTCTGACACAGTAATAGCTGTATCTTTACTTACCAAACAATCAAATTCTGACACAGTTATAGCTGTATCTTTACTTACCATATAATAAAATTCTGACACAGTTATAGCTGTATCTTTAGCTGTGTCTTTACTTACCGTACAATCAAATTCTGACACAGTTATAGCTGTATCTTTAGCTGTGTCTTTACTTACCGTACAATCAAATTCTGACACAGTTATAGCTGTATCTTTCACAGCAGTAAAAGATATTTTATTGCTGTTTGAAGATGCACTGCACAATAAAACATCTACATTAAGTTAAGGTATATAAGTCTAAAAAGAAAATATGCATTATAATAATATTTAAAAAGAGATTAACTGTAATTATTTAATTCCTCTTATTTATCTACAGTCAGGGGTGCAACTTATATAAGTTATCACCAAAATCACTTAAATGGGTTACTATAAGATATTGACTTTTTTTAAATAACTTATACCAGTTATCAAGCAATAACCTATATGAGTTACTGTTTTGTTAATCAAGGGACATTACTCTGTTGATAACTTCATTAAGTTATTGAAGTCTTTTTTGCATTATATTCAGTTTTGTTGAAATGCTGATTTATTGGTCACAGTTAAGTCTATTATTACACATGTATTAAGTAGTTCAAATTGACCTTAATCTAATGATAGCCTGTCTGATTGATTTTGATGAACCATTTCAAAGATAATTGAGATTTACATTGTAATTTCCCAAGGGTCCAATCTTTATGGGGGTTGGCGCATGTATTTCCTCTCTTTGCGCATTTATAATTGATAGGTAATTACACAGTTAAAGATCCAAACCATATGGGAAAAACTATTGTTTGTTTGAGAAAAATCTTTATCATAAAGAAATTTGTAATCAAAGTAGGACATTTTCAAGAAATCAACATTTGATAACTTAAATAAGTTATTGCTGAAAATACATGATCACTCAATTCAGTTACACAAAAGTACTTCATTTGATAACTTGAATAGGTTACACCCCTGACTGATCTATGCACTTTCAGAATACATGGAATATGTAGAAACAATGATTGTACCTAGCTGATGATTTCATGGCAATGGTAATTGACCTTTATTGAAATAACAACATCCAATATGACCATTAATTCATTTAAGGTTCTAATCTTGTCATTATAACAGTGTTCAGCTATCGCTCGTGACTTTTGCCATTTACCAATCTAATTTGGAGGTTGTAATATTCTTCAGCCTCGAACCTGTCCCTTATATTTTGAAAATCGTGTGAAACTAAAGTAAAACAAATGTAAAATGTACATAGAACAACAATAAAAGCCTTCCTTTGCTTGTTTTTACTATGTTTTTGTGGACTGTCTCATGTGCATTTACTCTATATCCTTTCATTCACCGTAAACTAATTATCTTTGTCTCTTTACAATTCCAATAATTTTATTTTCCAAATTGTCAAAATAACCCTTTTATTACACATGTCAAGCTACAAATGTTAATGTAATAAAAAGGACAAGTTTAGTCTTTAAGAAACACCCATTGGCAATTTGTTTATCTGTGTTATTCCTTAAAACCTGTCCATCAGTGATAACCTGCTTTTACTACATTTGTATATTACTTGTTTAAACATTATTATATTTTTAAATACAGAAATCTTTATTCTTTCACCAACATTTTCTTAATTAATAGTTTAATTCCCCTTGAGTGCATTGAATTTCTTTAATGATCCTGTTTTAAAAATCTTCACTTTTCAGGTTCAACATAGTGGATTTTCACCGATGTCAACCAGAAATGACAAAAAAAAATCAAAGCATGGAATGCTGTTAAGGCAGGTTCCTGGGTATTCACAGAAGTCCTGTAATTATTACTGTTTTGCTGAAATCTTGGCATGTAATTTTTTCAAGAATTTAAATCAAAAGTTTTCCTTCCCGGTTTAAGTTGTCTTTTAAGTTTTTGTATGGGTTGTTGGCAATTTAGTAAACTCTATTTACATTCTATTGCCTTGTTCCTCTTTTTTGGTACAGTAGTGCCTCCATTATAAGGTCCCTCCCTAATAAGACCGCCTCCTTTATGTGGCCACATTTCTCATGCATTAATCACTTGTAATGCATTTTGACCTCCCAATAAAGACCGCTTCCCTGATCCAACCAAAGACCGCCCTTTTCATGTTTAAAATGAATGTACTGACTCCCAATAAAGACCACTTTTACTAATACATGTACTATTTTTCATGATCAGTGAAATTTTCTCTTTCCTTAAAAAAGTATATCAATATTTAATAAAAGTAAGATGATGCATAAGTAAATTATGTTATTGTGAGAGATAAAATTAATGAAAATAAAGAAGTGTTATTTCATATATTTTGGGGGTTTTATCAAGCCATACATTAATTGACAAGCCCAATAGTGATTATTAATGCAATTGTCATTTTACATTTTGTAAAAGTTATGTTTATTAACACCTATAATTACCCCAATAATAATCACAATAGATGGTGATTAATCTTTTGTCCTAAATTAATTTACCCCAGGAGTAATTAGATGTGTCAGAAATCCAAGGAAACATTTGATTAAAAAGTAAAAAAAAAATAGTATACATAACCAGTAGAAAGTTCTTTCCTTGTCATAATTAAAAAAAAAAAACATGAAAAGTTAACAGAATTTAAACTATGATAATGTCATTGGGTCCATAAATGCTTATAATAATTGATTTAAAATCCATCCTTGAGAACCCATCTTAGTCTGTTACCTCCCAAATCAGACCGCCTCCATTATAAGACCACATTCTCTTTGCAGCAGGGGTGGTCTTATAATGGAGGCACTACTGTACTTGCAAGTATTCCAAACAAGTGTTACACTTGGTGGCTTGATTAATGTTGATATTTCTAATTTTGTCATGTTATCACTTTGATGACTATTTGACTGTGATTAAAACAATTACTTGTTTTCACGATTGCATGATTACATTGATATTCACAAGAACGAGATCTGAAGGAACCACCTTTAGGGGATTTTACTGATAAGGGCCTTATCACAGGGAGTGGGACTTGCTCCCAGCCTAGAAAAAAAACTTTTTACTATCAAACATTTTTTGTAGGCCCTAGTATTAGTCTCTGTGGCCTTATCTGCGGACAAACATATTGAATGGGTTGCAGACTTCTTCTTATGATGGATCTCTGTTAGAGCATTCCATATTTGTATTTTTTATCTACAAACACATCAGTTTTTTTTTTCTGTTGGAGCAAAGCACTGGACACCGAAATCCTTGTAGCCACTTATAATCTTTTAAAGGTTATAATTTCTACTTCTCCAAGTTTGCGGTCACATCATCTTCTGCCACTATGACTATTTGGATGCACATGTTAAAATTTTCCCCAAATTTAGATCACAACAAATCAAGTGCTATACAGTGATGATTAACAGTCAGGGATCCAACTGGTGGAAGTAAATTACATTTACTTGCCCAAGTAAACTCTACTTACTTGACACAGTAACATATTTAGCTGTAAATTATTTTTACTTGTATAGGTAAATTTAGTGANATCTTGGTGTCAGAATGTAGATCTAGAACTAGATCTACTATGAAATAATATGTATAATTTTATCAGGCCCCTCATGAGTTTTCAACTGACGTTTTTACATTTGACTTTCGTGATCTAGCATGGAGTGTTTTCTTATACCTGACTAGATTTAACTTTGGACATGACGGATGACAACGTCTTGCCTTCGTGAACGTGTTCTTGACGCAGTATACTAACAGATTTCACCCCTGTTTCAACACAACGTTTAAAATGAATTACTACAAAAGAAGGAATCACAGCAAGTAATGAAAATTCAGCAAGCAAGCCCTTCCCCCTGTTGTAACAAATCAGACTCCCTGACAGTTTGGGACCTTCATGATCCAGTACAAGTGTTGTACTTGATTACGCTTGTGATTAGGAACGCCATCGGAGATAAAGTTTAAACCTTCCGTGCTTCATTGTTGACA
>MJUU01033280.1:69961-94142 GCA_002080025.1 Modiolus philippinarum | reverse complement strand
CGTATGTCATGCAGGCGTAATTAAGTATGGCCATTAATAGATAAAACAACGCGCCACCTGTCGGGACATTAATAAACAAAACAAAAAAGAAAACGAAGCTACGGTTTGTCGGTTGGTCCTTTTTTAAGTAAAGAAGATGTCAATGTAACCATTAAAAGGTTCAAAGTCATACATATTGAGAAATACACACATTTTTACGAGTAACAACAGCGGAAGTAGAAGTTACCATGTATTCATTCATAAAAACTTGTAAAATCACAGCGCGCCGCTGGAAATTTTATGAATGAACCGAATCGTGAATTTCGAATGTCAATTAAAGTCCTCTGAGATTAAAAAAACATTGCATCTTTCAAAAGATATTAAATAAATACAATACACACATAAAACGATGTAGTTGATCATGAAATGGACACTGGATCGCCAAATGAATGGATTATTTTTTGTTCCTTTGTATGAATAACTGGAAAGCCGTACGCGTTTTTTGACGATTGTCTGGATCATTCGGGCTCTTTTGATATAAAGGAGTCTCCTAAATGTAAGAGTCTGGTTGAAACAGACTAGTTTCAAGATGGCTTTACACAACAGTTAGAAGGCAGAGACCCTGCCTTAAAAAATCAATGAAAACGTATTGTTTACAAACATCAACAATGTGTATTAAAGAAAGTACAGTGTTGTGCCATAATTTAATGGCAAAATCATTTTTAACTGTGCATTTTATATAAAATTGCACCTTTAAAACAAATTATTGTGAAGTTGTTCCTTGCCAGATTTTGATGAAATTTGGTTTTTAAAGAAGACAGAGATTTGTTTAATTTCATTTGTTTATTTAAGCACTTTTCTATTTATTCTTATTTTCTTGCAATTTAAACACAAAGTAAAAATAATTTCCTATTGATTCATATTAAATTTCAACAAAAATGAAATTGTAAAATATTTCATTTGAGATTAAATCATGACAAAATAAAAATTTATTATGATAAAACTTTGAACAAATTAACAATTAAAATCTACATGATCTATATAATTTATAATCTTACGAAACAAACTTCGTCAAAATGCATTGGGAAATGACCTCACAATAATTTTTCTAAGAAGGTGTAACATTGTAATATCACATAAAATGCGCTGTAAAAATGACTTTGCCATTAAATTATGGCAGAACACTATATGTTTATTGTACTTGCTATAATAAAACAAAATTTACTCTACAAATGTGAAAACCATGATGAAAATTTAAGAGTCTGGCACCTCCCTGATGATTTCCGGTTTGTTTTTGTAATATTTTTTACTGCTCTGTGCATACCAGTCAACCTCTGAAAGCCCAAATGAGGGTCATGACCCTCCCTTGAACATGAAAATGAGGGTCATAGCACGTAACGAACTTTTTGTGATAAAACATTTGGAAGTCTTGGGTGTAATAAACATGTTACTGTATTTTGGACCATTTGTGAAAGTATTCCAGCATGATGTTTTACACTTTTCTAGCTCATTCCTCTCAGTGTAAGTGTTTTGTTTCAATATCAGCAAATTTAAAAATATATTTAACTGATCATGGGGTCATTCCTAACAAAAACTGATTATGTAACATCACAACAGAACACGTCAGTTCTGACCTAGTTCTTACTATCAGTCAGGGGTGTAACCTATTCAAGTTATCAAATGAAGTACTTTTGTGTAACTGAATTGAGTGATCATGTATTTTCAGCAATAACTTATTTAAGTTATCAAATGTTGATTTCTTGAAAATGTCCTACTTTGATTACAAATTTCTAATGGTAATCTNCGAAAATTAATTATTCAAGTGCAGTGGAAATGGCATTGCTTCCAAATTTTTTATCTTTTAGTACGAAACAAAGCTGCCGATTTTAACTTCCACGTCAATGAGTCACATTTCCCCACCTAGCCTTTTATCAAATGTCATATTTACGAGCTTTACTGAATAAACAACTCATCCCAATTAGTGTTAATCGATTCAGAATGCTTTTATTTTCTAATATACGGCACGATCCCGGTTCGGCATAATTCCGGGTG
Source organism: Modiolus philippinarum (assembly GCA_002080025.1). Classification (NCBI taxonomy): domain Eukaryota; kingdom Metazoa; phylum Mollusca; class Bivalvia; order Mytilida; family Modiolidae; genus Modiolus; species Modiolus philippinarum. The sequence continues at coordinate 92,111 of MJUU01033280.1, read as the reverse complement.
AACGTAACGAATTCCGTGACACAGCGGGTGTCATTAGAAATGCGGGTGAAGGGTCAAAATTACGGTTGTAACCTGATGAATCCGGGTCGGTTGGCAGGTATGGCTCTGTGACTGGTAAAAATTAAACATGACATCATCTCAAAATTATTGATAATAGAACTGGTACTATCGACTGTGAATTGAGAAAAGCAATAAACTGTATACTGGTAGCTCGTATCTTCGTGGTAAGTAGCTACGTAGTAACCATGACATCAGATAAAAATTTGGTTGAAATGAACGTGAATGCCATGAAGAAGTGGAACCCACACAGAAGTGAGACAGGAGTATAACCGTACAGTAACTAAGCAAGTACAAAGTTTACTTTGCAGTAATATTTCAATGCTTTTCTTCATTGATATTACCCATGTTAGTACCAATATCTGGTGGTGTTCCCATACGATTCAGTTATGAAGTACGATAAGGATACTGTCACTATTCCATGAAGACTTTTTCCCATTCCATGCTATGGCGCTTATGTTTTGGTCATGGGGATTAAACTGCTTTATCAAAGAGAAATCACTCGTGTCCCAGAGCTTAATGTCATCTCCAGCTGAAGCAAGTTTTAAACAACTCATTTTGTATTCATATTTCAAACACCAGTTTTGAAATGAATCAGCCAACTGCCCCGACACTGATCTTGTTCGTTTGCAATCAGCATACTTTTACAGTTTATAATTTGCATCAATTGGCTATTACGGAAAAAGAAATGTAGTTGAATATTGGTTAACAGATTTACTGCTAAAACATATTGCTGAGACTTTTCCTCTGTTTGTTTTGATTTGATCTGCAAAATCCCGCCATCTCTTCCACTTCCGGTTTATTCATGTTAGTCATTACAAATTCCGAAATACGAAATTCAATAAACGCAATAGTTTCGTTTTGCATATGTAATCTAGAATTTACAAAGTATCAATTAATGATCAACAAACATGGAAAACGACGAACCACATGAGCAATTATTTGTTGCAATGCAACCATCGTTAGTATTTTTGTAATGTATCACCCCAAAATTACAGGATTGCATGAATTTGAAATTTTTGTCGTATAATATGGCAGATTTGCTTCAGTAAGCTATCAAGAAGATGCATATTTTAATCAAGATACAGCTAAAGACCAAGTGACCCAATACAGAATAAGACCACAACAGTTTGAGTTTGCCCTCAAAATAATTAAATTGTATAAAAGCCATATGTAGAACGAAATATACAACAAGAATAAATCTCTTGTAAATTGAATAATGCAGAAAAAATAGACATGCATGATTGTATTTCTCTGTGAATCGGGCAAAACAAACCAGATGTCCAGAGATTCCGAGATTTTGCGGCCTCATGTCGGACCGTGAATCCGGGTCCATTCGCAGAAATTTTGCACACAATCAAGTTCGCCCAGGGCCATGTCATGACGAAATTGATATTCAATTTACCAGATGAAATGACACATTTTAATAATTTACCTATACGTTCAACCAAAAACAACAAAGTTCTTTACCAGACTGGAACAATTTTTACCAGACATTTCCTTCGCTCCTGTGAATTTCGGCATGATCACCACGGCAAGCCAGGGTCCATTCTCCAACATTCCTGTTCCCACAGGGTCTTTCGCCCACACAGACCTGTCAAGTTTTGAAAATTGTTTCTTGTTAGATTTGCCGAAATTGTCAAAGATCAAAGGATTTTTCCTCAACGCAAACTGATTCACTCTCTCTCAACACCGAGTATTTTCCTGGTGGGACACTGCTAAACACCGAAATTCACCGAAAAATACTCAGTGTTGTCTTGGAGGAATCACACAGATTAGCATGTCGTTTATTGCCCTGAAAACGAAAATCCTCCCAACACCGCAAAATTTATTTACCTGTGTTCCTTTGATCTTTTGCCGGTTACCACAGTCTTTAATTAGCAAGTCATTAACAGTTCATCAATAATGTTTTAATAAAAATTATATTTTTTCCAAAGGTAGTAATTAAAAGTAAAAAGTCCAATTTGTTTTTGAAATAACTTGAAAAAAATCGGCATGAAAATCCAAACATATTCTACTTACAAATTGATATATCCATGCCAGGGAGTTCACATGTTTTTGGAAATAAGATTGCTGTGTGTTTTTACTACAGAAAGGGTCTACAAAGTTTTTAAAAATAGAGGAAACATAGAAAAAGATGTAATTCGTTCATAAAAATATTTTGTAAATCTATTTTGTCACATATTCTATTTTTAGACATTTACCTAATCATGCTAATGGTGATGCTTGATTCATTACAACCTGGGTTTTCCAAAAATCTTGGAACTTTTACTTTTAAAAGGGATGAATAAAACTGAACAATGTTCGTTAGCAGGACATACGCTAAATCTTTAAATATTTTTACAGGTTTAAATTAAGTTGTAACCGCATTTTGTTCCTGTAAAATGTTTAAATCCATAGTCTGGACCGGAATGTTTTTTGAGCGAAACAAGTGAAAACCTCACTTCTCACATGTTTGAAGATTTACGCAGCAAAACAAATAACTTTTTTAAACGTTTTGGGACCTGACAGTTATCAAATTATTACTTCTTAAAATGTATTTTCAAGAAATGATTTGTCATTAACAGCGAGGATGTTGAAATTTCTACAACCGTCACAAATATTGACTTGCAACTTGTCAATCATTTAATTTTGACAATCAGACAGGTAATTAACATTTATAAGTTTTATTGCCCTCAACAGCAATAAAACTCGCGGTGTTGAGATTAGAGTTTGGGAGGGATTTTGGAGAATAATCTGAAATTAACTGTGTCACACTGTTTTACACCGAAATCCGTGATAAGAGAGAGAGAGAATTAGTTCGCGTTGAGCTAATTGTAGAAGTTATAACAGACAGGCTAATAAATCAACGCATAGTTGGGTTATCATTTGATAGCAAGCAGATGAGCCATAGACCTGAAATGAAATCCCACAGTAGCAGACCTCGATCATGCTTGATGCCGCATACCAAACATCAAAAGACTGTAATTAGTGGTTGCTGAGAAATATTTCCTACTATTTACCATTAACTTGTCAAAAAGAACTAAGTCGGCAAACAGGAAATAGACCTGACATTAAAACTAACTGTATCATGGGACCTCATTCAGATAAAGCATACCATCAAAAGGATGTAATAAGTAAATGTACTAGTAGTTGCTTGAAAAACTGATACAAAAATATTTCCCTCAATTTCGACATTCACCTGATCTGCATAACAAAAGGATATGATAAGTAGTTGCCGAGAAAACTGTTACGAAAATTCTAACAATTACCATTAATGTTAAATATCAACCAAATCTGCAAACAGGAAGTAGACAGGCAACAGCTAGACCTGATATCAAATCTGACGGAAAAATGCTGCATACCAAATAGAAAAAGACTGTAATAAATACATGTAGCTGCCGAGTAAAAATGTTACAAAAAACCTTTTTCAAGCTTTTGACATTTACCATTTTGGCCTTGTTTTGTGTTTGTTCTGGTACATGTGCGTGTAACATGATTTCAATCAAATCCTTAATACAGGACTTCTGAGCTCTGATACTATATTTAAAAAAAAATCAATACATCAATACAGTGAGAGGGAATCACTAATAAACGAACACGGTTGAGCTAAGGGTGGTTTATATTGAATCTGTTGTAGCACTTCAGGTAAACGTTTTTCGTCACTCAAAATTTAGTTAAAGAATTGTCATAATATAGAGACAATTAAAAATACACACTTCAATTTCATAAATATTTTGTGTTTTATGTGGTATATATTTATTTCAATAAGTCAAGAATCCAGTCACTCCATCTCACTGGTATTTTAAGAGATTGTTTCTGCATTCAATTACATGAGAGTTCCTATCTCGAAAGTCCTGTATTGATATTTGTTTCTTAGTTTTTTGTTTATTCCATTTTATTGTGGTTAATTAGGGTGCAAGGTCTTCAAGCTTAAGGGCAGCAGTGATAGCACAGGCAGATCCAGCCTCCGAAAAAGGGGGTTCCATGTCATTTTTTACAGATTCTTTGTCAGTTTTACCTAAATTTTGCAGGAAAATTTTTAAAATGTCCAGAAAAAAGGGGTTCCAACCCCCAACCCCCAACTGGATCTACCAATCAAGCCAATGGATGGGTTGTTTATATAACAAACATGGGAAAATTAGTATTCAATAATTTAATGAATTTTTTTGGGGTAAACAATGAAGCAAGCCAGACAAAGGTAAGTAGTTTTGAACAAACAGGGAGTTCCATTTTCCAGAAAAAAGTCGTTCCACCCCAGGATCCCCCTATTGGATCTGCCAATGGGCAGGTTGTGTATGTTACAGACATGTGAAAATAACTACTAAAAATCTTTCAGAATTTGTATTGCATCACTGTTTAGATGACTTCTAAAAACAAAATTAATTGCATCTTCATAGCAGAATGGCAGGTTAATGAAGTTTTCTATAAAGCCAAGATTTGCAGACGTACAGGACACTTTATTTTATAGAAATAACATCTCTTCTTTATTGAAAGCTATATAATGTGTGTTCACTGTATGTTGTTTTAAAGAAAGGGCCTTTAGTCTTGAAATTAAGAAATATAAAAAATAAAAAAGAATTTTGGAAGCCAATTTAAGATTCCTTCTACTTCTTATTGTATTTCATTGTCAAATCAAGAGATGAGGGGTTTCGGAGGTTTGAAATTCAATTTATATCTATTTTTCTGGAAATCGTTTTAATTTCCTGCATCTATAGCCAAATATTGACAAAAAAAGCTTAAACAAAAACGGCTGACAAAAATCGACTGGGTTCCCCCTTTTCTGTAGCTTTATTTTATTTTAACTATCATTTTTCGAAGGCTTGATCCTTTAGTTTTTAGCAAACATCCTAAAAAATAAAATAAAATACATGACCATTTTCTCATGAATCAATTATCATGATTATTTTGTGAATGCATTAAATTTTTAGCATGTTATCTCTTATAAACAATATCATAACAAATTCAGTTCAAATACATTTTGATACTTTTAGATAAAAGATTCAGCAAACCAACTTTGATTGCATGAATTGTGACAATTTTTGAATGTTTTATTAAAATCCCGGAACCAAACTAAACTAACTGCAATTTTGAAATGCAAGTCTTTTATACTTGCAAAAATAAAATCAGTTTTTGTTCTCATTGCATCTTTTCAAGTGCATGCATTTTTTATAAAATGGCTTAAATGGACACAAAAGGTTATTTACAGCAATGTTCGACTGCTAATATGTCAGAAAACATAAAAGTGTACTTATATATTTTGATTCCTACTTTTCAGGGATCACTTTAGAGTTTCGGTCAATATTTGAGCATATTTTGAAAATGGCCAATCAATCATGTCAATGGGACGAAATTCACGACTAAATGGCAAATGAATGGCAGTATACTTCTTTGAAGTACTATGTACAATAAATAAAAAATATGTCAATCTCGTCAAAGACTATAACATAAAATTTCTTTCTATGCTAATAAAATATTGTTTCATGATATATCAATACAACACAAGTGTATTAGGATACGTATCGATATGTATCATCTTTTGATTTCTCAATTTGATTACATTTTTAATCTTCCTCTTTTAACTACATGTATGTTATTGCAGGACAAAGTTCTGTTTTATGCCAAATTGCGGGAGTCTCCCACAAAAATAAGGATGGCTAAAACCTATGGTTTATGTGAAAAAAATAGTATAAAGAAATAGGTAATTCACTCATAATTTTTTGTATTCAAAATTATAAGTCAATATTTTAGTGGGATTCTCCCTTGATAGCTGACCCAGAATTACAGGAAATTAAAGAAGAAGAAGCAGTATCAGATGAGGGCTAACACCTATGATTTTATGTGAAAAAAATAGTATGAAGAAATATGTAATTCACTCATAATATTTTGTATTCAAAATTATAAATCAATATTTCAGTGGGTTTTCTCCCTTGATAGCTGACCCAGAATTACAGGAAATTGAAGAAGAAGAAGAAGAAGAAGAAGCAGTATCAGATGAGGATACTAACATATCAAGTGGTCAGGTGACTTTTGACGAAGAGATGGACTACCAGATTGAGGAACCTGATGATAACCAGTTAGAATCTAATGATTCAACTACAAAAGATGATGATTTTAGCACAAGGTGGACAGCAATACCAGGTGAAGAGGCTGTTGGATTTTCAAAAGAAGAACGGGAAGTTGAAGAAGAAGAAGAAGATGAGGAGGATGATGAAGAAACTGCTGATGGTGAAAATGCCCATGTCGATACAGCTGAGTCACATGTAAATGATCATGCATATGCAGACCCTGGTGAAGTAGTGGAAATCCAACCTCCTCCAGAACAAATAAGGTAGTGAGAAATACACAAAAGTATACTTTGGAAGGCACAAATACATTACAGCCATAGACTTACAATGGTAAGTCACTTTAATAGACATATCACTCTACGCAGTGAAATGTGTATATTTTATTTCCTATTTGATTTAGCAACATGCTTTCTTTTGCATTTAAAGTGATGCAGTCTGCCACTTGACATGCAAAAGAAATCATGTGGATAGATCAATCAGGAAAATGATATATTCATTTAAAATTTAGAGTCATCTGTATATCAAAGTGATTTATCACTTCAAGTCCCTGGCTGTACTGTAGCATGAAAATGAAATAAATGAAGAATCTATCTTCTCAGGCCAGTGGTAATCTTATTTCTGAAGTCCAAAAGGTAAAGTTTTAACATCAAAATTTTAGCTTCAGCAAGAACTTTTTAAGTTTACCACTGTGACTGTAGAAACAGTTAGTCTAGCTCCAAAAGTATACAGTTACTTTAAATATTAAAACTACATGTAGCAGTATTTATCATGTAAAAGGGGAGACCCTTTTTAGGACACCAATTTTTAACTTGTGAAATGGGGATGGCCCTATTTTAAGGTTGGGAATTCGGGATGAAAATGCCATCACAGGAAATGGATGTTTTAGACCTGGGAAATTGGGATTTTTATGGTGAGACTGTTTTTAAAACACAATCTTCATTATACTTGATAGTAAATGAATTACAATTGAGCAAACAAGAAGGGAATAGTAAATATGAAAGGATATGTAGTGAATGTACATGTGACAAAAACACACATGATACATAGAAAACTCCCAGTTTATCAAGGACAGGGCTTTTATTCCTGTCTACATGTTGATGTCGCCTGAGTTCAATTACATATCATAAACCTTTAAATTATGAAAATAATAAATTTGCTAACAAATTTTCCAGGAACAGGATTTTTTGCAGAATAAGTCCTAGGTTTCAGGATTTGCTCATTTTAATGTTGGGAAATCAGGATGAGGTCCCTTTTGCAACCATTTTTGATATTCTTAACAATCAATGAACTTGTGAGAACACAAATCTCACAAATATATAATGAGATCCAAGATTGACTGGTCAGTAACGACAAGATCAGTATCAGAATAAGATAAATATACAGTGCAGCCTTGTTATTCTGCCCCTCTTTAATTGTGGTCCCTCACTTATCGCCAACCATTTTCAAAGTCCATTTTTCAGAGTTACGTGGTTTCTAAGTAATTTATTCCCTTGATATTTTTTGCCACCCTCACCTATCGCCAAAATTTTACCTGATTCCAAGGGTGACTATAAAATGAGGGTGCACTGTATGTAGATTCTACAATGATAATTAGTACATGTAGATTATACAATTTATAATGTTTTACATGTTTTAAGTGAAAATTTGTACACCAAAAGCCAGATTTTGCCTTTTTTCTATATTTAAGTAGTAAGAGCACCTTGATAATATGAAATAAACAAAGGGTTACCTCTATTATTTTTTTTTTTATAAAATCAGGAAATGTGAACTTCCCTTAATAAAACAAAGGTTTTCAAAAAAAGAGAAATGATTTGAACATGTTGAACCTAATAAACTGTTGCTAGCATGATGGGATTATTTATCATTATCAATGAACTTTATCTGATCATCATCAATATGAATTTGATAAAAAAAAAATTACAGCAAATTTATACCTGTGTTTTATGAAATGCACAACTAAACTTCAGATCTACCTTGATAGTTATTACGCAAGACACATCAATATTGTGTTTTATCTAACATTACAAGTTTTTTCTATGAAATAGGGTAGGAATACTACCTACTACAGGGTGTCTGATACAAAAAGTTGCATCACTACACTATGGTGATAAAAGAAAGGTGCGATGTCGCATGTTTATCCATGTCAACAAAAGCAAGACCATACATCAAGCATCAAGTAGTTCCTTGATTAAAACTGAAAACAATGTAACTTCAAATGAATAAAACTTTATTTAACATTTATTTTCGTAGAATATTAGAAAAACATATTATAAACAGAGATGTGATGGTACAACATTCTTGTATCAGGTCTCGTCGGTTGAATGATTCACATCACTACTCGTCACTGGCGCGAATCTTAGTGATACAGCTCATTTAACCGACTTTACCTAATACTAGATGTTGTACCATCACATTGTGTATATAATATATATGTATATTCTGAGTACACTGATAACAAATTTATAACGAATTTATTTGTATTCCATACAAATGTAGATCAGACCACACCTATGATATCTCGCCAATGTTACATGACAAGAATTTACCCGTAGGATGGAGTAGAAGTGTAGTACAAAGACTGGCTGGAAAATCAGCAGGAAAATATGATGTGTATTTATACAGGTAAAATGCAGAATAGAAATGTGATGTATATTTATACAGGTAAAACACAGACATGACAGAATAAAAGATAAAATGTGTATTTTTTCAGGTAAAATGCAGTGTAAAAAAATGATTTGTATTTAAACAGGTAAAACATAGAATAGGAAATATGATGTGTATTTATTCAGGTAAAACAAGAATGATGGGGAGTTTTCTATCAGCCTTTCATTTTTAAGTCTTGTATCTTGTCTGGCTTTGAAAGTTATGGCTGTAAGTGTACCCACGCTCAGAAGGACACGCTCAGAAGGAGAATGGGTAAATTGTTTTTATTGTGTTCATCTGGTAAATGGTACAATCTTGAAATTCTTTCACAAGCTTTGTATGGTCATTCCATATTGTGGGATGCATTCCAGACCTGTTGGGATACTAATTCCTGTGTTCCCAGCCCTGTCAGGATACTAATTCCTGTGTTCACCGACCTGTTGGGATACTAATTCCTGTGTTCACCGACCTGTTGGGATACTAATTCCTGTGTTCACCGTCCTGTTAGGATACTAATTCCTGTGTTCACCGACGTAGTCAATTTATGACACCCTACATCTGTTGACCTGAAAAAATCTATGTTGCCATGTGTTTCAGAAGGATATTTTATGTAGTTTATGACAAAATTTTTTTTTCTGGAAAATTGAGCTAATTGGCGGCAAAGTGAATAAAACATGACATCTCATATTTGTCAATTTATTAAGATGTCACTATGAAAAGCCTAAAAAAAATAAACTTTGCAGCTTCTAAATCAGGTGGATTCTGCCTCTGATTTTTGTTTCGCCATATGCGCCAATAGAAAGGGCCCTGTATTAGTGTCAATTTACCTTAAAAATGTTTACACAAAGTTAGTTTATACATAGTGAAGAAGTTGTAAACAATATTTGAAAGTTGCATATTTTTATGTAATTATACCCACACTCTATAGAGAAGGGGTATACTGCATTCTCCTTGTCCGTCCGTTTTTTCCGTTCGTTNGTATGCAGCCTCTATATGGTTAGTTGTAAGGAATGTCGTATTTTGAGTCCTGTCGGATGTGTACTTCCTGTTTGACGAAATGTGACTGTTATGAAATGTAGTGAAAACATGAATTTTTCGTTGTATTTTTCTCCGCTTCTACAAGAGGGATTGATTTCTACATTGGTATGCAGCCTCTATATGGTAAATTGTAAGGAATGTCCTATTTTGAGTCCTGTTGGATGTGTACTTCCTGTTTGGCAAAATGTGGACTTTGTCACTAAATGTAGTGAAAACATGAATTTTTTGTCACATTTTTCTCAGCTTCTTCAAGAGGGATTGATTTCAAAACTGGTATGCAGCCTTAATATTGTTAGTTATAAGGAACCTCTTATGTTGAGTCCTGTCCGATATGTGTACTTCCTGTTTGGCAGAATGTGGACTTTGTTACGAACTGTAGTGAAAACATGAATTTTTTGTCGCATTTTTCTCAACTTCTACAAGAGGGATTGATTTCAAAATTTGTATGCAGCCTCTATATGATTAGTAGAAGGAACGTCATATTTTGAGTCCTGTCAGATGCATACTTCCTGTTTGACGAAAATTGGACTTAATTACGAAATTTAGTGAAAACATTTTTGATCCAGGGTTCAATGAGTGGGGGTATACCTGGTTGCCATTCGGCGACAGCTCTTGTTGTCTCAACAGTACATAGTTTTTCAGTGGAATTGACCACACACAAACATATTCCAAACCTGTATCTTGAATTTAGTTAAAATATATATAAAATCAACAGAAAAAGAACAAAATTCGGAAATGATGAGGGTGCTGTAATTTACATATGATTTTGTAATGGCATTTAATCAATTAAGTAGATTTAGTAATCTACTGATTTTAATCTTAATGACCAATATTTCAAAAGCAATGAATCGTCCAAGGAATGATTGTAAAGAGTGTATCTTTCAGTCAATGTTTATTTTAGTTATACTTTAATTGTCACACAAAAACTTTAGGGCATATGATTTTATTATAGTATTGTCATTATAAAAAGTATTTCACAATTATTAAATTTATATTTTTATAGCCCAACGGGAAAGAAATTCCGATCAAAGACCGAATTAGCAGTGTATTTCAGAGACAATGATATGGATGACATGAATGCTGAGGACTTTGATTTCACAGTCCGGGGCAAACATCACAGTGCTAATCAAGGTGGAAGTAATCGAAAAAGAAAATCAACAGGTGTTATCGAAAAACCGGTAAGGCCTCCAAAAATACAGAAAACAAAAGTTACCCCAAAAATACAGGAGAAAAAGAAGAAGGTAAAAGAAAAAGAGAAAAGGCCAACAAATCGGAAAAGGGATGAAAATGAGGAAAATGAGAAAATTTCTGTTTCTCCCACAAAGAATACTGGAAAGACATTATCTCAGAAACTTGTCATAAAAATGGCATTCTCTGGATCGAAAGAAAAAACTACTAACAAATCTAAAATTTCTAAGACAAACAAGAAAGAAATTAAGGTAAAATCCCCAAAACAAACAAAGCAGCAAAAACGTGGTCAGTCTAAAAAGACTAAAAAATCATCTAAAGCATTGGAGCTAGCTGAAAGCAACGAGGAAGACATATCTGAAAGTGACAATGAACCTCTTGCACAATATTCAACTGAAGATGATAAAAGTGCTGAAGTATCTTCATCTGAGGATATACCTGAAGCTAATAGTACAGAAATGTCTCATAGTTCTAATGTATTTGACTTATTAAATGGTTTGTCTTCAAACTCTGAACTTGATAATAATGACTCATCAGAAGAGACTAAAGTGAGCATTAAAAAAGATAGTGAGTCAGAGCAGCAACATTCTGTTTTATCAAGGAGAAGAAGTAGATCTAGAGAACCAAGTGTGAATGAGGCAGCAAATACAGAGATCATTTCACCTTCAGGTAGAGTACGGCGGAGAACTACTTCAAGAGACAATATATTTGGTGACGATTTTATCACACCTCCTGCTCCAAGGAGTAGGCGAAAAAGTAGATCTAAAGGAAGTAAGGAAGAGAGTGAAAATGGAACTGTGTCAAATAAAACTGAACAGAAAAATAAAGACAAAATAACTGATAATTCTAGTAGTTCTGTAGAATCTTCACCCTCTAGAAAACGGAAAAGTTCAGGAAAAACAAATGTAACTGAATCTGTAGTGTCAAAAAATCAAAATGTGAAACAAACAACAGAGAACAAACCCCAAAATAATGTAGATAATATTTCTGAAGTTTCGTCCAGTACTGTTACATTCACTGATATAAAAGACAATGCTTATTCATCGTCCACATCATCTCATTATTCACCCATTAAAAGTCCACAAAAAGCAACAGTTGAAACAATTGGACATAAAAGTGAAAAAGTAGAAGAGGAGAGTGCTCCAGACCAAGGAGTAAATCAAGGTAATCATTTTTATACAATATAAAATTGATAATTAATATACCAAAAGGAGATGTCGGTTGAATGATGTACCAAAAAGGTGAATGTGATATTATCTTTGGCTAAAGAGTGTTTAGCAGCAAGTAAAAATCTTAAATAATATAAGGTTGAAGTTGAAACTATACCTTAACTCTCTATGTTAACTTTTTAGTCCATGATAATGTTTTTGTCCTCTGTGTAACTTTTTAAGGGTTTTTTGTATATTGTGATAAGTGGCTTACTTCCAGATAAACATACAGTAAAGCTTCAATTTGATACAACAATCTGTTTGACCAATGTTAACCGTGTTCAAAGAGTTTTGGTGATACATGACGTAGATGTAAGTCTAGGGAGTATTATACTGAAACTTAAAGGCAAATAGTAACAAAAATTGATGTTGAAACACTAGCATTAGGTGATGTGCTGAAGAAACGAACAAAAAATTATAATTTGAAAATTTGATTGTGTTTTGAAAATTCTAATGGTGTGAATTTCCAGGACATTGGAAGGTGAGTGATGCTAATATTACAAATGGTTACAAATGGTTGTAAACATTTGGCTATAACCTTATCAAAATGGTGCATAAATAAATATAAAACAAAGAAAATCATCAATTACCTCCAAATCAGGAGCCATCAGGGAGTAAAGAAAGATTTGTTTTACACAGATTTTAGATATACATGTATACCGGTAATCATGATAATAACACTAACTCATTCTTAATTGAACAGTACTTTTGCAATGTACATAATAATTATATTTGATATTTTTCATTTTAGAAGGTGAAAATGGATTTAAGCCAACCCAGGAATCTGAAAATTTGAGTAAATATTTCATAAATGGGAGATTTATGCCTCGTCCAGAATTACACAGGGATGTGAAATGGACACCACCCAAATCTCCATTTAATTTAGTACAGGAGAGTCTATACCATGACCCATGGAAACTTCTCATAGGAACAATATTCTTAAATAGGACAACAGGTATATTTTATATAAATAAATTGAAAGTGTTGTGGCCGTTGAATCTATATAATCATGTATATAAACATGTACAAATATAAAACATAGATAAACAATGATAAAAAGGGGGAAGAGATCGTGTCCAAGTTTTCTTTGTAATAGTCTTCTACACAGGTCCAAATATAAGGAAGACAAAAAGACAAAAACAGAAAATGAAAACAAACAAACAAACAAAAAAAACCCACAAAAAATAGAACAGCCATAAAAAAGGACACCCATACACTAGTGGCATATTTTGGATGAATACTAGGTAAAATCAACTAATGTTGACAGTATCCTGTGGAAAATAAAATTACATGTGTGGTGATTAATATGACTATTTATTTATTAGAATTAAGAAATTTCACTTTAGTTTTTGTTTTATTTAATTTTACAAAAGTATGGATTGATGATGATTTATTCTTACATTCATAAATTCAGACCAATGACAGTTCCATAAGGCACTGAAAAAAGTTTTAAAATATATATAAACAACAGCATCCAACATGTAGCTCTCGACACTTTGTATAAACATTTGTAGTTTAGTCTTTGTAGATAGGTTTTTTTTTTTTTTTACTTTTTTATTGTGTTTTGACGAAGAGCCGGTCAGGTCTCGAAATATCAACTGTTATTTTATGTGCTATTTACTTTGTTCATTTTGAAGTTTATAATCAGGTCACATTGTATGTATCCGATTGGATCTAGCACAATGGTAGTATTGGTGTTGTTGCTTCGTTTAAGGTTTTTTATACGACTGCAAAAATTTGCGGTCGTATATTGGTATGGTGCTGTTGTCGTCGTCGTTGTCGTCGTCGTCAGTGTCGTTGTAGTTTTTGGTCAATAACTTTAGTTCCAGTAGATCAATCCTTATGAAATTTTAACATAATGTTCTTTGGTACAAAAGGAAGGCTTTGCATAGTTTTGGTCATTATGGCCCCACCCATTTTTAAAAAAGGGGCTAAAAAGGGTTAAATTGGGTGTTTTCACATGTTTGTCTGTAGAATCTTTATTATTAATCGGACTTTGATGGGGTTTCTTTCAGTGTGCTCCCGAGGAAATTTCCAGTCTGGAGTATGCCAACGGATTTCACGTAGCATGTACCGCTCACGAGATAAATGGTGCCAAACAGGGGCAAATCTCAAATTTTTTATTTTAAGTCCGATTTTGATGCAGTTTTTTTAATGGATTCCTTGTGAAAAATTAATTTGGCGCTCAGCTATTAGATTTTTGATAACTTGTTTCCTTTCCCAGCTATAAGGGACAGAACGGGGCCAAAATTGCGAATTTGCAGATTATGTAGAATTTTTATTTTTCATTGGATTTCAATGGGATTTTTTCCTTTGGATTCCTCTTGATCTAAGCTTTCAGTAGTATGTCAATGGATTTGGCGTAGTTCTTACCGTTTCCGAGCTACAAGGGGTCAAAGGGGCCAACATTGCAATTTTTCTAAATACGTCAGATCTTTATTTTTCATCGGATTTAGATGGGATTTTTTTCTTTGAATCTCTATGGATGTAAAGTTTTAGTTGATAGTACATATTTTGCACAGCTCTTACGTTTTTATACGACCGCAAAAATTTTTGCGGTCGTATATTGGTATGGTGCTGTCGTCGTCGTCGTCGTCGTTGTCGGCGTCGTTGTCGTTGTCGTTGGTGTTGTCGTCGTCGTCGTCGTCGTCTGTAGACACTTTTGTTTTTGGTCAATAACTTTTGTTCCAGTAAATCAATCCTTATGAAATTTTAANCCACATTCACTTTAAACTACTTTTGTTGAAATTTCAGTGGTCGACATGCTGCGCTCGGCGTAGCCCTTTATTTTCTTTGAATTCCTCTTGATATCAGCTTTCAGTAGTATGTCAACGGATTTTGCGTAGCTCTTACCGTTTCCGAGCTACAAGGGGTCAAAGGGGCCAAATTGCAAATTTTCAAAATATGTGAAATCTTTATTTTTCATCGGATTTCGATGGGATATTTTTCCTTGAATTCCTCTTGATATAAGCTTTCAGTAGTGTATCAACAGATTTTGCGTAGCTCTTACCGTTTCCGAGCTACAAGGGGTCAAAGGGGCCAAAATTGTAATTTTTCGAAATATTTGAAATCCTTATTATTCATCGGATTTCGATCAGATTTTTTTCTTTGGATTCTTCTTGATATAAGCTTTCAGTAGTAAGTCAACAAATTTGGCATAGCTTTTCCTGGTTCTGAGCTAAAGGGGGCCAAGGGGTCCAAATTGCAACTTATTCAAGCTCTTCATTGTGTCCATTTAATTACTGTATCAAGCTCTTTACTGGGTCCTCATTCATTTTGAATAACACTCATTCAAATTTCAGTATTCGACATGCTGCGGTCATATCATGCTGCGCTCGCCGTAGCCCTTTATTTTAAATGGGATCATATATAAGTATATTTATATCACAGGAAAGGCAGCTATTCCACTTCTATGGAAATTTTTCAACAAATGGCCTAATCCTGATGAAGCTAGGAAGGCTGACCAGGCTGCTGTAGCCAAGCTGTTAACACCATTAGGTTTACATGAGAAAAGAGCACAAATCATCATCAGATTTTCAGGTAAATGACTTTCAAGTATAGTTAACAGTCAAATTTTTACACGTACAGATTTTACTAGATATAAGGTTTTCAATTCGAGCACACATTTATTTTAAATTCTAATATGGTGGCCTTCAAACACTTTGTATCCAATCCTGTGATAAGAATGATATATACTTATGGGTAATATTATAAACAAATGCCCATACTTTTGATAACGTCAAAGACAGTTTTACATCAATTTTTGAAACAGACCAACTTATGGCTTAAAATTGGGTTTCATCCATGTGTTCTAGGATGAATTCTCATAATCAGATCCTTCTGAGTATCCTATTTGAATTGAAATAATTAACAGTAGCCATATATTTATATTATTTTTACCACAGGCATGACAGGCTTGCACTTAATGTTGATATTTTACCCCTGGCAGGTTGCTCAGGATGAAATATTTGCCATAAAGTGCAAGCCTGTGGCAAAAATAATATAAATATATGGCTACTGTTAATTACATGTATATTTCTTAAATCCTGAATATTATATGAAAGCCAAACATAAATGTATTGTTGTACTGGTTCTCAAATTTTACAACTTTTCACTTCATTTCTACTACCTGGTAAATAGGTATTAGTATCTCTTGAGAAAATTTATATGGTTTGATCCATAGCATGATCTAGGAGATGAGTTGTTAAAAGATACAATTTTTGAATACATAGACAGTATATGGTTAGTGTTGAATTTGTACAAGGCTTAAAATCAGATTGATGTGCAAGACTGTGGCGAGCATTTCAATCTGTTTCGTGCCAAGTACAAATACATTTGATATCTAAAGACACTAATTTTACAATGTATATAGCTTTTATCTTGCAATACATAAAACAACTTCATGTAATGGAAAATATATTCTAAAAATGAATATTTTGGGAATTTCTCTGTATCCATAGCTACCTGAAGTGGGTGTGGCTTAAATCAATATCCTGTATACAATGGAATACTGTGGAAGTACTTTTATTCGTGGACACCAATTTTCGTGGTTTTTATAAATAACACTTCTTCGTGGGTTCTTAATTTCGTGGTTTCAAGTTCTGCGCATTACATTGTGAAGGAAAATGCATTTCGTTGGGAACTTTATTTCGTGGATTTAGCTTACCACGAAATCCACGAAAATTGGAACACCACGAACAATAGTACTTTCACAGTAGTATACAAGATACAGCTGTGCTGGATACAGCAAGGAAATATACATAGGGCTTTATCTGTATAGTAAAAGCTACCATTGCAGAATAAATTTAAATTAATACACAACAAGAGTCTAAATTTTTACTTAAATTTAAGGATCTGTTAATAATAAGAGTTCAACAAATCTTTCTATTGGAGTGTCTACATTAGTCCAATGAAAGCTTCATGTTAATTTTCAGGGTCCAGTTTATAAGAAACATTTGTAGATTATCTTCATGTACCAAGTTAGCTGATTCTTAAATAAAATGTTCACAAAATAGGGGAAATCATCCCTTAATTTCAACTTGAACAGAGATTTAAAATAATTTGTAGAATAATGAGAAGCATCAGTCGGTCATCTCCTTGTTCCAAGGTTATTTATATATTGTCAAAGGGAAGATAATAATCAAAAGGGGCTATTGATATATGCTTATTATCTCCACCTTGACCATATTTAAACTAAACTTGTTACAGGGCGATAACCAACTGTTGTATCTCTAAATATTTTCAAAATCAAAAACATTAAGATCAAAATCAATTAATTAAAACCTCTGTAAAGGTTTGTTAAAATGGTAATTTTTTATTGTTTTATCAGAAAACGGCATTTTTGCCCCTTTTTAAGTGAGAATTTTTCTAAAAAATATTGGCTGCAATCTCTAATCCAAAAAATTGCTATACAAATAGCTGTGATGAGTTACATAAACCAAAAATACCGGTATTCAGAAACATTGGATGTTAGGTTGCAGCCCAAGTTAATTTACCCACAATTTGTCCCAACATAGCCTTGAAATGGTCATAATTCTACTTTTTATTTCGCCTGTGACGATAGTCACTGAAAGTGGGACATAGGTATTACTTTCCGGTGGCAATTGCAGCAGCGGCGTTGTAAACTTTTTCTAAAACCTTAATAACTTTTAAAGCATAATATTTGCATTGATGATCTTTTGTCCATAGATACCTAAGGGTATGAACTTTCCAGCATCACATGTTTCAGATGACCTTTACCTTGATTTCATGGTTCATCGACGTAATGAAAATTTGGGCATAGTTTCACATTCAGGTTCTTTTTTTCAGTAACTTTAATATCTAGATCTACTATATTTTGTGTATAGATGTATTGACACATGACAGCCTGCTGCTTGTCCATTGACCTCAACCTCAATTGCATGATTGAGTGACTTTGTAAAATTTTGGGCATTGTTTTACATTCAAGTTGATTTCAGAGGAACTGTAATAGTTGGTGCACCATATTTGGTCTATAGTTACATCTAGGTGGGTGCATGCCAGTCTGACACATATCATGTAGCCTTGACTTCATGGTTCATTGACTTTGTTAACCTTTTTATATTAACACTTATTTATCTGCAACTAGAACACGTAGAGGCTCCATATATTGTCTATTGTTACTCATTCATGGGAACATTCCAGCCTGTCACCTGTCATGTTACAAAGACCTTTAATTCATGGTTCAGTGATTTTGTTAACAATGCACATTCGTATCCATTTGGCATTTCTCAACAACTGTAACACCTACATCTAGGTGAGTACTTGCCTGCCTAACAATGACCTCAATTTCATGGTTCATTGACTTTTTTGTTAACATTTTACATTAATACTTATTAATCTGTAACTAGAACACCTAGAAGTAGGATATATGATCATGATCGCTTGTTACATGTATAGTACATACATGCCTGTCTGACACCAGTCCTGTTACCTTGACCTTTGATTCATGGTTCAGTGACTTTGTAAACATTGCACATTCGTGTCCATTTCTCAACAACTGTAACACAACATACTTGTCTATATGGTCTGTCATTACATCTTGGTATGCGCTTGTATGTCTGACACCTGTCATGTAAGCTTGACCTCAATTTCATGGTTGAATGACTTTGTTAACTATTCATATTTATTTTCATTTCTCAGCAGCTGAAATTACTGTACTTGTCATAGTTGGTGATTTGTTCCTTCCTCCTTTGATGACACTTACACTCATCATACTTGATGTTTTGTTACTTCTTGGCTGATTAATATTTTGCATTTTAATCCATTCACAGCACTGAGATAGCCTAGATTAACATATTTGTTTAAAACTTGACCTCAGTTCTCTTTTTGTGACTTTTTTTTCTTCATTAATTAAGTTTGTATGCCTAAAGACATTACACTTGATCATTAGTAATTTCAAAGGGTACATTATTAGGTTTGTGTTGGTAAATATATGCATTTGCAGGTGAGACATTTCTTTGTGTACATGACATCACTGAGACACACTTCCATAGTAATAATTTATGTTGTTTCAAGAAGTTAAAGGTTTTAAGAATATTTCCCCAATTTCTTTCAAATTTAACCAATGCCTGACTGGTGTGATAAAAATATTTCTAGTCTCTAGTGATAGAACAACTTGCGCGAAATTTCCCGCCAAATCTATTCTGAACATAATCCTCAGTGTTTTAGGTTATGTCATTAGACAAACATTTTCTTCAACTTAAACACGTTAATTATGAAATTTGTCACATCTTGTTATATAAATTTTCAAATGTTTAAAAACTCGGCAAGCCTCATTTTTATACATTTACAAAATTTATTTAACTCAATGTGAGAAATTTCCTTATCAACTTAGTTCTTGTTGTAGAAACTATATTTCCATTCAAATTAAAAAGCATCAAAATAAATTTGAAAATTCTCATATTACAAAATTCTATAATTAAAGGACCCATTCTGACCATTCTATAACTTTCCCCTTTGATAAAGAATTCTACCATAAACTTCAGAGTGGTTGTTAATTCAGTTGTATTTATTGATTTAACAGTTACAAAATTACAGTTAAGTGTTGGGGGGGGGTGGTGGCAAATAAATCTTTTACTATAGTTATTTGTCCTTGAATTACAGATGAGTACTTATGTAAAGATTGGACATACCCTGAAGAATTACATGGTATTGGAAAGTATGGAAATGATTCTTATAGAATTTTCTGTGTTAGTGAGTGGAAACAGGTAGGCATAGCCAAAAATATAACTTAGCTAAAAATGGAACATTATTTATAGATTTTTCAAATTTTGGATTATACAGCGTTTTTAACTACTTAGGAATCTAATGTTTCGTTGAAAGAAAAAAGATATAGCCACACTTCTTACAGTGTCAAAATGTTTTGAAGGCATTAGAAATTATGTTTTGTCATTGATATTCAGGATATTGACAACTAGCCCTTTAGACCATCAATCTGGTACCAATATGTGTAGTGTTTTCCATAGGTTCTGAAGAAAGTGAGGAAAATAACAATATTGATTAATATAAGCATATTAATGTATTGTCATACTTTCTGATATTTAAGTTTGAAATCTTTAATCGTTCATTTCTGATAGTGACTTTGTACAATTTTGTTTGGAAATCTTTTTGCTCTTAGAATGGTAGAGAAATGTCTTGTTTCAGCTTTGTTTAGTTATTTTTTACTGCTAAAGACCATGATTTATTACATGTGGAATTTATTTCAGTGAACAGTTAATTAAGTTTGTTCTGTTTCTATTTCAGGTTCAACCAAGGGACCACAAATTAAATGATTATCATAACTGGCTTTGGAAAAACTACAAATCTTTAGGACTGGCATGATATCATCAAAACTTAATTTCATGCTTGATTTTATTTGATTTTAATTTTTATGTAGGAGGAAAAAAATTTAAAACACTGAAAAACTCTAATTATAGCAAATATCTAATGACTATCCACAACCACAAAAAAAAGAATTAATAAATAATTAAATATGATAAAAAAATTATTAATTGTGCAAAATAATTATATATTTTTGGTGATAATAATAGTTACCCTGATCTTATCAGCTAAAAAAAATGAAATTTGTTTATATTGGGAGAAATAATCTTAAATTTTCATGATACTAAAATTCATATTTCAATTATAATACATTTTTTTTATTTCCTGAAAACCACACCTTTAAGCATTCATTTTTAATTGTTTCGGAGATTAAATACTTTAAGTCCATTATACATGTGTAACAGTAAATATGCTTTATGCATGTTTGTGCTATTCAAATTTTACTTTTTAGCTCACCTGGCCAAAGGCCATGTGAGCTTTTGCCATCACTCGGTGTCCGTTGTCTGTCCATCTCCGTCCGTCCCTCCATTAACTTTTATTCAAAGATTTTCTCCTCTGAAACTGCTGGGCCAATAGTAACCAAACTTGGCCTGAATCATCACCAGGCTATGCTCTTTCAAATTTTTGATTTTTATGTCCGTAGACCAAACAACATGGCCGCTGTTACTAAAAATAGAAAATAGGGGTAAATTGCCGTTTTTTGCAAATTACTTGAAAACCGTTACAGATATCAAAAATCTGACAGAACTAAAAATGATCATCATGCACAAGATGAGATCTACCAGCCCTGCAATTTTGAAGAATATCCGATAACCCATCTTGGAGTTATTGCCCCTTTTCCGTAAAATTTTCTTTTTTTTTGTTACTTTTAGTCTTATATATTGAAAATGGTAGAAGATAGAAGTGAAGTCTTAAATACAAAAATGGTCAACATAGTAAGATCCACATTTCCTGCAAGTTTGAAGAAAATCTGACGACCCTCATAGGAGTTATGGCCCTTTTTTCTTTGAATTTTCACGATTTTTAAAATCTTTACTTTTATTTCAAAAACTGTTTGAGATGGAGGTTAAATGTGAATTACAAAAGTGTTGATCTTTTCCTGGACTACAATTTCTACATATGTCCAGCAGATTAGCATCTCATCCAAGATGGCTGCCACTAGGGAACATAGTTTAACATAGGACCCTATAGGAAATGAATTCAAAGATCTTCTCCTCTGAAACCACTGAGCCAATGTGGATCAAATTTTGTCACAATAGTCCTCAGGTGGTCCCCTTTAAAGTTTATGATTCTTGTGGTTGTACCTCATCCAAGATGGCCGCCATCGGGGAACATAGTTTAACATAGGGACCCTATTGGAAATACATTCAAAGATCTTTTCTCCTGAAACCACTTTAAGCCAATAGGAACCAAACTCGGATACAATTGTCCTTGGCTGGTCCCCTGTAAAGTTTGTAATTTTTATGTTCGTACTTCATCCAAGATGGTCGTCAGCACAGGACATAGTTTAACATAGGACCCTATTGGAAATGTATTCAAAGATCTTTCTTCTCTGAAACTACTGAGCCAATTGGAACCAAACTTGATCACAATAGTCTTTAGGTGGTCCCCTTGAAAGTTTGTGATTTT
>MJUU01033280.1:2793-50973 GCA_002080025.1 Modiolus philippinarum | reverse complement strand
TATGTCAACGGATTTTTTGTAGCTCTTACTGTTTCGGAGCTACAAGGGGTCAAAGGGGCCAAAATTGCAATTTTTCTAAATGTGTCATATCTTTATTTTTCATCAGATTTCGATGGATTTTTTCTTTGAATTTCTATGGATGTCAAGTTTTAGTTGATAGTACATATTTTGCATAGCTCTTACAGTTTTTTATCAGTAAGTAATCAAAATGGTTTTTCCCTATTTTGTTTCTAGCTAATAACTGTAAGAAAAAGAAGGGAAACGGGGAATGTGTCAAAGAGACAACGACCCCAAGGGGAGCAATAACAACTCAAAGCCACCATAAGATCTNCAAAGGGGCCAAAAATGCAATTTTTCTAAATATGTCAAATCTTTATTTTTCATCGGATTTCGATGGGATTTTTTTCTTTGGATTCCTCTTGATATAAGCTTTCAGTAGTATGTCACTGGATTTTTTGTAGCTCTTACTGTTTCGGAGCTTCAAGGGATCAAAGGGGCCAAAATTGCAATTTTTCTAATTGTGTCATATCTTTATTTTTCATCAGATTTCGATGGATTTTTTCTTTGAATTTCTATGGATGTAAAGTTTTAGTTGATAGTACATATTTTGCATAGCTCTTACAGTTTTTTATCAGTAAGTAATCAAAAGGGTTTTTCCCTATTTTGTTTCTAGCTAATAACTGTGTCTAGCTTCTTTTTGTGTCCATCTAATTATTGTGTCGAGCTCTTTACTGTGTCTACATTCACTTTAAACTATATATTTTGAAATTTCAGTGGTCGACATGCTGCGGTCGTATCATGCTGCGCTTGGCGTAGCCTTTTATTGTAAATGGAATCTTTGATTCCAATTTTGGTAAATTTCCTGAAACTCTCCAAGACCATTTAATTTTTGAAATTTTACCTAGCAACCATACATTTTTTTATTTCTTTTTGTCAAAACACAAATTTTCAATAACTGAATTGCAAAAATCTTAATTCCAATTTTGGTAATTTTCCTGAAACTCTCCAAGACCATTTTATTTTGGAAATTTTACCTAGCAACCATACATTTTTAATTTCTTTTTGTCAAAACACCAATTTTCAATAACTGACTCGCAGAAACTTTTGATTCCAATTTTGGTAAATTTCCTGAAACTCTCCAACTTTCTTTTTGTCAAAACACCATTTTTCAATAACTGAATTGCAAAAATATTTGATTCCAATTCTGGTAAATTTCCTGAAACTTCCCAAGGCCATTTAATTTTGGAAATTTTACCTAGTAACCATACATTTTTTACTTTCTTTTTTGTCAAAACATCAATTTTCAATAACTGAATAGCAAAAATCTTTTATTCCAATTTTGGTAAATTTCCTGAAACTCTCTAAGACCTTTAATTTTGGAAGTTTTACATAGTAACCATACAATTTTTGATAATTTTTGTCAAAACACCAATTTTCAATAACTGAATTGCAAAAATCTTTTATTCCAATTTTGGTAAATTTCCTGAAACTCTCTAAGACCTTTAATTTTGGAAATTTTACATAGTAACCACACAATTTTTGATAATTTTTGTCAAAACACCAATTTCAATAATTGAATTGCAAAAATCTTTTATTCCAATTTGGTCAATTTCCAGAAATCATCAAAGAACAATTCATTTTGGAAATTCTACCTAGCAACAATGTGAATTCTATTCTTTTCATTTAGTCATTTTCCAAATATGGATTGCAAGTATTCTTGATTCCAACTTTGGAAAATTTCATGAAACTGTCTAAGACCATTTAGTTTTCGAAATTTTACCAAGCAACCATACAAATTTGATGATTGCTAGGTAAAATTTCATGTTAGCCTCTAGATGTATAGATGATAAAGTAAACGTCACTAATGTTCATTTATTATGTATGATCAGTAGCGGGGCATAGTGTCCATTGACACAGATTCTCTTGTTTATGTCTTAGGTCAATTAACATGGCTGCCGTTCCTAAAAATAGAACATAGGGGTAAATTACAGTTTTTGGCAAATAACTCAAAAACCGTTACCGATATCAAAAATCTCACGTGGAGTAAAAATGATAAGCATGACAAGATCTACCCATCCAGAAATTTTGAAGAAAATCTTATGACACATCTTAGAGTTATTGCCCCTTTTCCGTAAAATTTTCATAATTTTGATGTTTTTCTTATTTTTTATTAAAAAGAACTATAACAGATAGGGGTTCAGTTTAAACTGTAAAATTTTTCAGCATTTTAAGATCTACCCACATGGAAATTTTGAAGAAAATATAAGTACCTATATATATGAGTAATGGCCCTTTATTGGTCAAATTTGTGGTGATTTAATACTTTTTTCCTAGATTTTAATAATGCTTTGAGATAGAGGTCAAGTTTAAATTGCAAAAATGTTCACTATGTCAAGGACTTCAATTTATTGAACATGGTCAAGTTTTCTGACCTCTATCAAGATGGCGTCAGCAGAGAACTTTACCATTTGACCCTATGGGAAAATGCATACAAAGAACTTCTTGAGAACCACGAATGGATTTGATCCAAACTTGGCATGAATGTTGCTTATGAGGTGCTGGCCAAGCGTTGTTACTTTGTTGCCGACCCGTCATCCAACATGGCCGCCATTGGTAATGTTGATTTTAGAATTGGACCCTATGGGGAAAATGCATACAAAGAACTGTTTCTTGAAAACCACTGGATGGATTTGAACCAAACTTAGAATGAATGATGCTTTATGAGGTGTTAACCAAGAGTTGTTACTTTCTTGCCCATCGGCCATCCAACATGATTGTTAGCTGGGAACTAGATTTTAACGTTGGACCCTATTGAAAAATGCATACAAAGAACTTCTTGAGAATCACTGAATGGATTCGAACCAAACTTGGCATGAATAATGCTTATGAGATGCTGACCAAGTATTGCTACTTTGGTGCCGATCCGTAATCCAAAATGGCCGCCAGCCGGGAACTAAAATTTTAACAGTTGATCAACCCTATGGAAAATGCATACAAGGAACTTCTTCTTGAGAACCATTAGATTGCTTTTAACCATACTTGGCATTAATGATGCTTATGCAGTGCTGACTGTTTTTCTTTGGCGCCGATCTGTCAGCTTACATGGTCGACAGCATTGGACCCTATGGGAAATGCATACAAAGATCTTTTACAGAACTGCTGAATGGATTTCAATCAAATGTTGCTGCGGTCAAGGAAGTGGCAAAACTTTTATTGTAGTGAAGTCAAGATTAACAACCCAAGCTTACACAATGTATTTGATTCATCGATATCAAATGTCTACATTGTAAATATATATCAGATGTGAAAACCTGACAAATTTATACAATGTTGTCTTTGTACGACGGCGAGTCAATGAAAGGTAGAAAGCTTGGGGTGTAAATCTTAATGTCGGTAAACTGAAAGTTTTGCTACTTCCTTGACCGCAGCAATATGGAATGAAAGATGCCTGTCATGTGCTGACCAAGTGTCACCAGCTGTGAACATAATTTAACAAAAGATCTTCTAATTTAACAAAATGATCTTCTTCTAGAGAACTGCTGAATAGATTTAAACCAAACTTTGCATAAATGATGCTTTTGAGAAGCTTACCAAGTGTTGTAACTTCTATGCTGATCCATCATAGAACATGGCCGCCAGCGATAAATTTGACCCTAAGGGGAAATGCTTACAAAGATGTACTAGAAAACCACTAAATGGATTTATTCTGAACATATCCTAAATGAAACTTGTGAGATTTTGACCAAGTTTGTTACTTTTGTGCCAATCCTTGTTTTAACATAGCCACCGGTAGCAAATCTTGGTTGAACATTGGACCCAATGTGAAATTCATAAAATGATCTTCTCCTCTGAAACTGCTTAAACAATTTCAGTAGAATTTTGATATAATAGTCCTTGGGTGACCCTCTTCCAAGTTTTATGTTAGATAGCTGCCAGCGGGGAAAATAGATTAACATAGACCCCTTAAGTAGGTAATCCAACGAAAAAATTGAATGTTCGCATTCAATGAATATAACGATGCAAAATGATAGTTATCTGCTTCAAAAATAGCACATTAAACTTTTAATCTTAAAAAAAAAAATAGATTAAGGATAAATTAACATCATTAAAAAATTACAATTTTTCCACTTCTGTTTTTTTTTCTCTTTGCATTTACCAGTTCTGTTAAGAGCTAAGGAAAAACTGGTTCAAAATTATTTGGAGTAACGGTGCTTTGACCACTAATTAAGATGAACTACGATAAAAATTCAAGACAAGAGGAAAGCTGTCAATGTGACAGCAAACCGGGTTTTCTTTCACATGGACAGTATATCATACACATGGGTTGACCCTGAATATTTGAAATGTACAAGTTTATAATTTTTATTAATTTTCAATGTTAAACCTTCCACCAAAGTAGCCTTTTTCTGAAAGTTCAGCAACTTGTATTTTAATCAAAATGGAAAATTAAAGTACTGTGCACGCCTCTGATACAGGTACAAATAATCTGCAAAATAAAAACTTCCTATCTATAAAGTTGAAGGATATTTATTCCAGACAAAGGTTGTACCCTATTGTTAAAAATTTGACGTAAAAATGACTAAGTTCAACAACTGATATTTTTTTCATAAATTATCAAAAATCAAAATCAAAGTACCATGCACACCTTTGATATATGTACAATTGATCTGCAAAATAAAAACTTCCTGTCTCAAATACTGTAGGAGATTTGCTCCGGACAAATGATGTACCCATTTGGCAGCCGCCCGCCCGCCCGCCCGCCATTTTCACCATTTTAATAACCGGATTTTTCCGATGGAAAAACCGGTTAAAAAATGCAAAAAGAAGTAAAAGTTAAAATTTCCGTGCACCTACGTGCATTCATGAATCTATCTGAAACTTTGCACTTAGAAAGATAGGTTATAATTTAAATACAACACTTCTCTGTCTCAACCTGCGTCTTCATGCACCATATCATCATTATGTATTTGTGTAATGAAAATTGATAAATCATCAAACTTTACTTACAAAAATCTTCGTTGGAGTACCTACCTTAAGCTTGGAAACTGCTTTCAAAAATCTTCTCTGAAACTGCTTGAACAACTTAAATTAAAAACTATTAAGTTCATACACCGCCAAAGATGGACCACCAGTGGGGAATTATAGTGCTGCATAGGACCCAGGTGAGTCAGTGATACAGACTCTTGAGAGCCTCTTGTTATATTTATGCCCCCGCAGTTTTATTCTTGTCCGTACGTACGTCTGTGTACTTACGTCCCTACGTATGTCCGAGAATTTTCGTCAAGGCTTTCTCAGCTTGTGTATGCAGTAATGATTTAATATTTGGTCTGAAGCTTTGATATGAAGAGTTGTTCCGTGTCTCCCCTTTTCAAGTTGTGCCGTGTTTCCCCTTTTCAAGTTGTACCGTGTCTCCCCTTTTCAAGTTGTACCGTGTTTCTCCTTTTCAAGTTGTACCGTGTCTCCCCTTTTCAAGTCCGTCACTCATCTACAACTTTGATTTTTTCCCCATTATAGCCATATATTGAAAATTTCGTCAAGGATTTCCCAGCTTGTGTATGCAGTAATGATTTGATATTTGGTTTGAAGCTTTGGTATGAAGAGTTGTGCCGTGTCTCCCCTTTTCATGTCCATCACTCATCTACTTCCTGTTTGATGATAACTTCGATTTTTTACCATAGTAGCCATATATTGAAATTTTTCGTCAATGATTTCTCAGCTTGTGTATGTAGCAATGATTCCATATTTGGTCTGAAGCTTAGATTGATAACTTGTACCGTGTCTCACCTTTTCAAGTGCTCATCTACTTCCTGTTTGCCGATATAAATCTGGCGGGGACATCCGTGTCCCATGGACACATTTTCTTTTATTTTCTAATTGGAACCAAGCTTAGTCAAAATGGTCAATAGGTGGTCATCCACAAAATTATATTCAGTAAGTCTGTACCTCATCTGAGATGATGATCAACAAGGGACATAGTTTAACATTGGGAAATACATTCAAAGATCTATTTTACTGAAACATCGAGTCCGATTTTAACCAAAGTTAGCAACAATGTTCCTAAGATGGTCCAATGCAAAATATTCCCCACTTGCACCTCATCTAGGATAGTCACAAACGGAAATGAAAATTAGTCACAACTTATTTTGCCCTTAACAAAAATGTGTCTGTAAGATCCATTCCTAATCAAAATACAAAAAAATACAGAAGTACAGAAGTTGCATAAAAATCAGTAAACGTTATGCTGTACACGTGATTAAAGGAGTAACCTGTCATCGGCAGCATTAGAATCTAATAATACGGAAAGTCATAATGCAAAAGTAGTAAAAAAAGTACTCGTTACCAAAAATATCGAAATAGGAGGTCAAAACCAGTACCAAGGACATCTACCGAGTGCCATACACGGAATGAAGCCTCAATATTTTATAAGTGGCTACAATTTTGATAAAAAACAGTAACTTTTGGATTATGGTTTTCCATATTTATGGTTTTAATGTTGCTGATTAGAGGTTACTCATTCAAACACGTGTACAACATAACGAAATTTAACGTTTTTTATGCAGCATCGGTATTTTTTGTATTCTAAAAATTGCAAGGTGAAATTTTCATGTCAGAGAAGTCTGACTATCAGGCTGGTACCTATGGTTCACCAGCAGTGGCATCGCCCAAATGGTTCAAAATACAAAAAATACCCAAGTTGTATAACACACGGTAAATTTCGTTAAGCTGTTTCAAGGAGCAGCATTAGAATCAAATGATGTGAAAGCAATAATCCAAAAGTAGACAAGAAAGAAGTACTCCTTACCTAAAATACGAAATAGGAGGCCAAATCTATTACCAAGGACATCCATGGAGTGCCATACACACAATTTAATTCAGTACATCACCCAAGAAGGTGATCAGCAAGGGACAAAGTTTAACATTGTACAGTGTGGGTAATACATTGAAAGATATATTTTACTGAAACTGTAAGTCCGATTTGAACGAAATTTAGCAACAACGGTCCTAAGGTGGTCCTATACAAACATATTCCCGACTTGCACGTCGAACATAGATTAACACTGATACTCTGTGAATAAAACTTTTGAAGATATCTGAAAAGATTTTCCAATTGGAATCAAAATTAAGTCACAACAGTCCTGTTTGCCCTTTAAATAGGTATCCGTTAAGTCAATAGCTAATCAAAGATGGACGCCAGTATGGTTAGCAATGGGTCTTTAAGGGAATATTCTCTGAAACTACCAACTACCATTCTGATTAAAACATAACTTAGCCACATCAGGCCACATCAGGCCCTTTGGTTTTCATCTTACAAAAAGTACCTAGCTGATCCAATATGATCACCAACAGGGTTCAAAGTTTCACATACAACCCTATTGAAACCACATTCAAAGATTTTCTTTTTGAAACTACTTACATGATTAAGACCTAACATAGTCACAATGGAATTAAGGTGGTCCCCTTTAAAACAGATATCTGACAAGTTCGCATTCATCCAAGATTGTTGCCAAATGGGAAATAGTATAACACATTCAGTATTTTTTGCTGAAACCAACTTTAAGATTAGACCAAACTTTAACAGAGATGTCTATAGTTGGTCCCTTGTTAGCATCTGTAAATCCAGTAAGGTTTACGGCTGGATTTGAACCCACGTTGGATTTTCTGATGCTAACAGGTATAAAATATGACCTTTATCTCTGTTGGCATTCGGAATATTTATTCTTCATTTGCAGCTCATCATACAGATATAACGTTTAAAGTGTGTCTGAAGCTTATATCTTTCCCTTGATGGTAAATATGATGGTGATATACTTTTCAAGATGATAATTCATCTGCAATTTAAACTTTTATTGTTTTAGTGTAGTCACCCTGAAGTTTATGACTATGTAATTCTCCATATAATATTCTCCAAAGTCACCTCCGAGGATCAAATCCGGGACCTCTAGCCCTCCAACCAGCATCCTTACAAAGTGAGATACAGATTCAATCCTACTACTGTTCTGTCACTTTACTTGCTATGTATGACTATAACGCACACAAATCTCTCCGAAAACCTACTTAGCTTCATCTAACCACCGTGGGTTTTTTACTAGGGCGGAGAGCATTCTTATCCATCTAAAATTCTCTAAGGACATTACCACTGGGGATATAACCTGGTACCTCTAGCACTCCAGCCAGCTGCCTAACCGAGTGTCCATCAGCTCAGTCGATTTACAGGCCATTTAAATCCACCTATTACAACACAGGTAGACTGTCCTGTATGATCCTGATCTTCCTGAGCAGTACGCAGTCATATGCAAACAATCAAGCTGGTCGGATGATGATTGTGGCATATAGTTACTAATGTAAGCTAGGAAATGGAGTTGCCTACAACTGTCATCCATGTGACATTCCCGAGATGAAACACAGTTGGTTAGATTTGCGGCCTCGCCGTAAGAAATTTGCATGAAATGGAGTTAAGACTGTTTGGTCTCTAATTAGACGGTCTGTGTTTTTTCTTTCTTGTTAAATGCAGGGAAGATGTTCGGTGTCTGCAAATAATCAGGAGTTGTTCCTGTATCCAATGACTTCTGATAGTAGAGCTAGGTAAAGCGGCTTCCTTGAGTATTTAAACATGTATTTTATGGGATTCTGTGACTTTAAATGGTTGAAGCGCTCTGTAGTATATATATATTCCAGCTTGGTTTACGTATGTCCCTTAGCTGAAAATGGTCTTCATTCCGTGACAGGGATGTCACTGAATTGCAGGTACAAGATAGTACATGTCATGTGTGTAGCTTTTGTCTGTGCTACACTAAATATAAACCCGTCTTTGTCTCTCCAGGTTACAATGCCAATTTATTCTCTTTATTAAGCTGATAATAATGAAAAATAATCACACAGATATTCGTATCTTATCAGTGTACTGGCTATAACGAAACCGCTTTAAGATGGCGTATATGTATTTCGTGACATTTTATTTGACCGTTTATTTTGTTCTTTCTTCTGCTACTGTCAATAATGAAGAAAGGATGCTCCGTCTAGAAAGACTGCTTGAGGAGCAACGTAATCAAATGTCCGATTTAAGGAGAGATATGGAAGCTCAAAAATCACAAATTCAGTTCTTGATGAACCAGCTTCATGTATGCAAGCTTAACAAACCTGACCAAAAGGGCAAAGAGGAATTAAAAAGGTTAAACCAGTCTGAGAGTACACAAGACAGTACTTTTAGTATGAAAGAAAAGGACTTCCGAGATCGTCATACGATTAGACCATCAGCAGACATCCAAGTTAAATTGTCAGGTTAGTTTGAAGTTATTGTAGTATACCAGAAAGACTGCATAATTAAAATTCTACAGATATTGCGAAAACAAGATCATGGAAAACACAAAAAGTCTTTATATGTCGTATTGTCTATTGGTCCTTTTGTTGGGCAACGGATTATGGTGTTTGTAAGAGTACTTTGTAGTTACCACAATAGAGATTCATGTTCGATAACTCTTTGAAATAATGAGTTTGAATGAAAAGTTTTCTCTGAATAAGAAATCTTTAGAAAAACAAGTGACCGTATCCACTGTCGACCAAGTGCGAATCGACGAGATCATTATGATAGTCAAAACAATATATGCGATTGCTGAAAAAGAC
The DNA here is from genome assembly GCA_002080025.1 of Modiolus philippinarum. NCBI lineage: Eukaryota > Metazoa > Mollusca > Bivalvia > Mytilida > Modiolidae > Modiolus > Modiolus philippinarum. The sequence continues at coordinate 41,352 of MJUU01033280.1, read as the reverse complement.
ATTATTACTGTCGTAAACATTATTGATTTTATGACAGTAATAATTCCTTTATCGGAATCGCATCTATTGTTCAGACTCTTATAAGGATCCATCGATTCGCACTTGGTCGATAGTGGTATCTTAAACTTGATAATAGTATGTGTCTAAATTTCTCTTTTCCACCTGAAGTAATAAAGAATGGCGTTTTTATCATTTATTTTGTTTCTTGCGTTTGAGGAATAACAGTGATTTTTCACTCTTACTTGGTATTGGTTAACCACCTCCCCCCCCCATTCGCCACCTATAGACATGCAATAACTTATTTTTGTACCAATTTTCATGAGTATTTATTCATCTTTTTGAGAGTTTTAAATTCAAATTCAAATTCAAATTCAAAGTTTTATTTAAACATACATAACACAAGCTTTGGTTAAAGCTTTTAGCATCGACTACAACACAACATATACAGACATTAAACACAATGATATCAGTAAAATACATACAGGCATCAATGAAGGCATTAAGCACATAGTTGACATAAAAAGCATGCACACATTTAAACATAAGAAACATTAAGCATCAATTAAAATACATGCAAGCGTTAAGCACACAGTTACATATTAAGCGATTAATTTTTGAAATATGGACTTTTGCACTAACTGCACAGGTAAATTAATTATGTATCAAGAGTTGTCGCACGTTGTCGAATTTTCGCAATAGTTGCTGAGTAAATTCATATTGCCCGATATGTTATGCTTGTTGGAGACCCCGCATCCATGACAAAATGAATGCATGGATGCGGCGTTGTTCAACATTTAGCCCAAAGCTAAAGGGCCCGTCTGGAACTTGCTGTAGTTTTTGTTGTTCCATTTTGCTTAATCTTACCTTACATATAACATGGGAAATGAGCCTATAATTTGTTGTACGTTAGCATGAAAAAAATATTTATGTAACAAAAAAATGGCTCTAACACTGCAACAATGAAAGAGCAATCTTTCCCAACGTTCTCACTTTTTACACAAGAATTATTTGTTGACGTTTTCTAAAGGTTGACGATATCATAATATCTGATAGATCGTTGATCTCTCTGTCTCCATCTTTTATCTATAACCTATTTTTTCTCACTTATTCAGGGCGAATAAAATCACTTAGAAAGTTTGTCTTTTTAAGAATAGATAACTCTTGAGTTGAGCATATTGAAACAAGGGTAAATCGTAGAAATTAACATACAAGTTAAAGATACCCCGGTCTTTGGCTTTGGTCGAGCGTAGGAACGTAGAACACATTGATCAGACTTTCAGACTAAAAGCAAACCTACCTGAAGAATAACCATTTTTCACGCGCACGCTTCAAGAAAGAAAGAAACTTCATAAGCAACTACTTTCACCATCGTCTTCTGAACAATATGAACCTTAATGCGTTTTAGTAAGTAGGCTTTTTTTTTGATATCTCAAGTTGTTCATCATTTTGTACTCTATGAATCGTTCATCCCACCGATAAGATAAGTGAATCATATCAAAAACAAACATTTTAGACAGCAAAAACGAATTCGAACAAGATAAGTTTTTATACAAAACAATCCAATGGCATATTTAGTTTAGTTTTATTTTTCAGACTTGATTCCCGAGAAAAGATTACTCATGTCAAGTACATCAGAAACAATAGCATTTTATGCCTATTTATCGGCAGCCGAACCAGACCCTGGTCACCACCACACCATTGTTTTTGATCATGCAATTACTAACACTGGAAACGCTTACAACGTCCAAACTGGAGTATTTACTGCCCCACAAGAGGGACTCTATGTCATATCTTACACAATTACAAGTAATGCCGGCGGTAGATTGCCGATAGAACTCATTCATGATAGCGTGGCTGTTGGAGCGTCATCTGCTGATGCCACCACGACTATTTATGGAGTTGCTTCTAGTACTGTAGTTCTTTATATGAAACAAGGAGACACGTGCCTCTTACGAACAACAAGCCATAGTGATAGTGTCACAGGAAGTATATATAGTAGTTATTGGTCCAGGTCGTCATTTTGTGGTTGGAAACTTTCGTAATGAATAAAAACCACTTACATTTTTCTCTCTCCCTTTCCTTAATTATTTGATGAATAAATAAATTTGTATGGATTACATGCACATTTTACAAAATTCCTGCCAATACACAAATGGAACAACAGCCATATTATCAAACACGAATTATTTAATGGATCCGATTTGGAGTCATGCGTAAGTAATAGTCAACTCAAACCAAGTTTGTATCATAATATAGTCTCATGGTTGTGGCTTCTACGTCGTAGATTATTAATGTCTTTTCCTTAAGCACATGGTGCTACAATCCTTTCGTTCGGTTCCAATTTTCTGCTTTAATGCTTTGATTTACAGTAGCCTACGATATTTGCTTACCACAAGAGTCAGGCAACTTCGGAGTAATTGTAAACTTGGAGTCTTAAAATAAATTCTCATTTCCTTCTTTTGTGTGCACTTATTACCTACACTCTTTTAAATGTTACCACATGTACACCAAACTATTGAAAAACTAACAGTGACACACAACATTTAACTATGTTGTGCAACTGAGGTAGGTGCAATGTTGTGATGCATTCACCATCTAGCAGTATAAATCCTGCAAAAACTCCGCACGCAAGACTTAACTATTGGATCGATTTAATTTGCTCCATTCAAGATGCGACTCAGTTTAGGTTGAGAATAGGTACGAAATACTTTAATACCATCTCACATTATGAACTGCCTATCAGTACTTCTATTCAACTTACATGAATGTGGATTTTGTGGTATATAATCATATATACATTTTTTTTTATAATATTTCAAGAGATGGACACGATTTTCTATAAATTTCCTGGAAATATTAAACAACGGCAGTAGAATACCGAGTGAGCAAAGGAGTGGCATTTACAAAAAAAACAAGAATAACAGAAAACAACGATGCAGACAACCACAAAGCACAGAAACAAAAAACACAACTTTCAAAACCAAGGCACTCACAATGTTAACTCCCATGAATCAGAAAGTGACATCAGGTGCTCCAAAAGGGTAAGCATGTCCTGCTCTGGTAACAGCACCAATCACACGGTAAGTGAGTCATATATATTTTTGAAAGATCTGTTAGGCAGCTAATTGGTTAATGTCTTTTGCTTACCCTGAGACAAAACCAATTAAAAATCATGGTACGCACTATTTTTCTAACCCTCAAACAGTACCAAGTTAAATTTTGAAAAGCTTTTGTAATCATCCAGTATTCAAGCATAGACAAGGACAAATACATTAACGATGACAAAACTAAAATATAACATGACAACCCCAAAAAGCTAAAGCACTCACAGTGTGAACTCCCATAAAAACCGAGAGCGACATCAGGTTGTCTGGATGGGTAAGCATGTCCGGTCTGTTAACTGCACCCATCGCACTGCAAGTGAGTCAATTCAGGAAAAAGTCAAAATCCGTGTAGTCAAATCCGGGAATACGTGAATTTAGCTGAATATGTCCACTTTCATTTTCACTGACACGTTATATCTTTCAATGATGCTATGGTGATGGCCATACAATTTCTTGAGGGATGAAATTAACATAGACTGAACAAATACCTGACTAAGCAGCTTTAGGGACAGTGTTTTTGCTCTATTAAAAAAAATCACTGTACAAACTACATGCCCGAATCAAATCAACTGTTAAATATACACTCCATAAGCTGAGAGGTAAGTATGCTGCCGCTAAAGTAAGTGAGAACTGAACCGTCAGTCAAAATGAACGAACAATCCATGGGCAAAGGCAACTTCGGAAACAATAAGAAACAAGGACATCACTTGAGTACGGGACAAAAAAGAAAAATGAAGACACACATACAGATGAACAAAACGCTAAGAAAGGGAAAGTTCACAATTGGGAAGTTAAAATCATCACATTTGTCATATAGCTCAAATTTCAAACGTCCATCTTCGCCAATATACAACAAAAGATCTAGGTACGAGGCTGATGAAGGTGTATCAGTTGTTTCTTTAATTTCAAGCTCATTGGGATAGATTTGATTTAAATATTACTTAAATTCTAAATTTCATGCAAATAATAAAATAGCATTTGTTCAAACATTATGCATGTGGGCATCAAAATAATCAGCAACCTAAACTGTTGGTTTAGATGAATTAAAGCCTGTGGTGTAGCGATATTAAATTTTTGTATTGTACGGATAACTCACTTCCTAACAAACAATTTTGGCATCGCAAAATACACAAATGGTAAACCTACTTAATCCAACCATCGGGAAAGTTAAAAAAAGATTACTCGAAACAGGCACAATTTGATGGCTTTCGTACTTGTTAAGTCTATTGTCATTCAGAAGTCTGCTCAAAATCTGATAAAATCAAACCGCTTTGTCCATGACACCTTCCTGTACTACAAAAACTCACGTTTTACAGAAATGGATAAACAAATGTTACGTAGGATTTAATGCGTATGTTATATCAAGAACACAAAAATTCATAACAAGGAAGGACCTTTATCTACAAGAAATGCATCCGAGATATATATTATACCCAGGTATATATTGCTTTAAAAACAATCATGGAGAAATCCAACGCAACCTAAATCTTGTAAAGTATGCCCTAGAATGTTTGTGGTTTATGTTGAATCCATAATTGAAAGAGAAATCAAAACTCTCTTTTCCACAAGAATTATGCAAATCGCCTTCTAGGTTTACTTCATGATACTTATCTGTAGCTTGGTGAAACATAAAATATGGCGTCGTAATTCGAAGTTCCATATGTTCTTTATATTCGTTTGCAGTCATTAGCGAAGCAGTAGAATTTATGAAGGAAGTTTATAAAACTTAAGTCGATATTTTTTTCCAACAAAAGTACCAAACCTCATTACCGTGAAACCCAACAAGAGAAATAAATATAAATCTCTATTTTAAAGGTATTTTCATGTGCCATCGAACCAACAATAAACAACCTCAAAACTTTATTTTGGAAATTACCCCATGTCATATTTGGACACTAGAATTTTGTTGACACGGCTCTGAACTGATCATTACAAAGTGGTAGGTAAGTTGGTGCATGCACAGTACCAACAAGTAAATTTCTTATAGTTTCATTAAACAGGACCATCAAACAAGAACGTTTGACTCTTCATAAAAATACGATATTTATAAGTCTCAGTTAAGAGATACAACTCGGGGAAATAACACAACCATTTTCAAGTGCATGCTTTTTAAGGACTGAGACCAGCGCGTTGAAAGTGCAAGTATCTACTGAAATGTATGCATCACCTTTCAGCTAAGATATGAGATGTTTCAAAGTTAAATCGTAGAAAGGAAAAGGAAAAAGTCAAGTCAAATTGGTAAGAATAGACGACTTAGTGCTAGATCTAGTGTAATATAAACAAGCCCGCAAAGATAACGAGTTTCTTTTTGTTGTATTGTTGGTTTTTGTACTTATGTCTCATTTAACAGAATGCAGTATTTCTGAGTGTGATTTACGTGAAGAACCTACATTCAGACGTTCAAGGGAAACGTGTAAAAAATACAAGTCCTAATCCGCCTCAAAATTTAAGGCTTAAATAACTACCTATCCCATCACCTGTTTCACTATATTCCTTTACCAAATGATTCTTTATTTGTTTGTAAGCTTTTAATAAATATTTATACAGTACCTAAGAATAAAAAAAAGCTCTTCGTTCAGAGCTGACCGAGCTCGCCCCTTGGTGGTGGTTAGAGGAATACCCTTGTCCTTATGCGGGATGCGATGTTGTCAGGTCAATATATGTAAAACCAGGCGGAAAATCGTTGTTAACGTTTTCTATAAATGAACAGACTTACTGAGGTTTCTCTGTTAATCAATGCTCTTTGTCTCATCCATCCACATATCCTTTTTTTCATCACATCTGCCAACAAACCTAATATCCGGACATTTATCAAAATTCAATTTGCCAATAAAGGGTTCGACGCCATAAATCTTGCTAAGATTCTACACAGCAAACAGTGACATCAAACATTCCACCCTATTTCAAAAATCTATTAGTTCCACTAATTTCATATTCCTACAATACCAATTGCAGCTTCCATTTTCAATTACAAACGGGTATTGCGAGACTTCCAAATTGATGACTTCAAAGTAAAAGCACCTGAATGCGCTTGCTCCTCTTCCCCATTCAATTATATTCCGGCTGGACACGTTATACTGATAACCTAGATATCGTTCACATCATACTAGGAGATATCCTCTCAAAAGGAACCCCAACACATCAACAGGAAATACAACTTCAAGATTTTGATGGATGCAGTTGAAAACATGATAGGAAATGGGCAAAGAAAGAAAAAAGGAGGTTGAGACATTGTCCGACTGCATCAGGTCCATAAAGTCATTAATAGTGAATCGTATACCGCGCTTGAACACAACAATGAAATTCAGAAATCCCAGTATATTTAAAGATCCCCTCGTTGTTAACACGCTGGCCAACCTCCATGAAAATTACGTCGTTGTCCCTGCAGACAAATCTTCTAACAACACACTGTTCGTATCTCGACTGCCTTGTGAAAGAGATGAGCATCGACAGTTCATCAGGAAACCCTACTTATATCCCTATTACAATATCGAGGGACGAGATTGTTAAAAATCACACTTCACTTTTAGCTTCCTTTGGCAACAGAGCTCATGATGAAAACAAACAATTCCCTTACATTTACTTGGTACAAAAACTTCATAAGAACCCATACAAGCAGAGATTCATTGCGGGGTCGTCCAGATGCACCACTAAACCTATTTCACAGCTCCTCACTACTGTGTTGACCGCAGTCAAAGATGGCATGGAAAATTACTGTGATAAAGCTTACTCCACGAGCGGCGTGAATCAAATGTGGATTCTTGAAAATTCGAAAGACCTCCTTGAACAGGTATCATCAACCAGTCTTACTCATTGCCATAGCATTCAAACCTTTGATTTTTCTACTCTTCATACAACTCTGCCACACGATAAACTGAAAACAGTAATTACAGATTTGATACAGCAATGTTTCTGCTCTAAAAATGGAGAAGGCAGATACACCTTTTTAGTGATAAGAAAAGACAAAACATATTTTGTTAAAAACCTCACTGATTCAAATAAGAAATATACTGAGACCGACGTAATCAAAATGTTAGAATTTTTGATCGACACTATTTTTGTCGAATTCGGAGGTCGCATTTTCCAACTTACAATAGGGATTCCTATTGGAACTAACCGTCCGCCACTCCTAGCTGACCTTTTCCTTTACTAGTATAAGGCCAAGTTTTTACAAGGGCTTACACAAAGAAAACAAAAACATTTAGCCCAGTCATTTAATTTCAGCTATTTTAATATGTGCAGAAAATTTGAAATTAAAGGAATATTTACATCAGATCTATCCCAAAATGAGCTTGAAATTAAAGAAACAACTGATACATCTGCTTCAGCTTCGTACCTAGATCTTTTGTTGTATATTGACAAAGATTGACGTTTGAAATCTAAGCTATATGACAAGCGTGATGATTTTAACATCCCAATTGCGAACTTTCCCCTTCTTAGCAGCAACATACCTACCTTTCCAGCCTATGGAGTTTACATTTCACAGTTGATTCGATACTGTCGACCATGTTTGTACAGTGATTTTTTGAACAGAGCAAAAATACTGTCCAAAAAACTGCTTAGTAAGGGATTTGTTCAGCTTTTGTTAAATTCATCCCTCAAGAAATTCTTTGGCCGTCACCATAACATCATTGAAAGATATGACATGTCAGTATCCCTAATGAAAGCGGAAAAATTCAGCTTTATTCACGTCTTCCCGGATTTGACTATACCAATTTTGACTTTTTCCTGGATTGACTCACTTGCATTGTGACGGATGCTCTCGTTTTTGCCATGTCTTTGGACTTCGATTTTTGAAAATGTCACTTTGTTCCTTAGGTATTCTACTGCCGTTGTTTCTTGAGAACTGAATTATGAACTAAGTAACTGATATAGCTGCTAAATGGATGTAAAACTCTTACTAATCAATCAATTACTATTGAGTATTTCATGAATGTGAATATGGATATACCAATTCCTTAATATGAAAATGGATATACCTAGAAACACATTAAAACAAGGAACCCTAACAAATCGTTATTTAATGTAAAATAGTGGATAACATGAAACATCTACAATGACTGAGAATTACAATCACATGCCTCAATCTGCCAGGGAACTACACAGGAAAAACACAAACAAGATCATAGGCAAACTTAAACGACGAAAGGAACTCGGGACAGCCGGACTTGATGCCGACACTAGCAAAAGCCGGCGGTAGGGTTAAACCGGTTTATAGGAATCCAAATCTCTCCTTTATCTGTCCCATTTCCCTTTAGTATATAACATACGAATAAAACCCAGAAAGTGACAATATGTAATTTTGAAAGATGGGTCAAGGGATGCTCGCCGCTAAACTGTCGGCTAACTCATGGAGCCTAGTCTGTTGGTAAAACACTGTTTATATTCCTTAGTTAGATACAAATCCAATTATCATATGGACATATCCACATTACTTCCGTACAGTGCGAGCCCGGTGCTTTGACATAATATGTGTTTCATGCTATGAACGCAACACATGTCAAGTGAAAAATGATATTTCAATACTTACATGGTATCTAGGAATAATTCATCTCCAATAGCCAAGAAGAGATAACTCTATGCTATATCTTGCGTAATTTAAGGTAGTTCGATCCTAATAAAAATATCAGACAGATTTTTTTTTATTTTAAGATATTTTGTAGATCTTAACTTATATGTTCCAAAAATAACATAAAAATGATACGTCACCGATCATTTTTCCTGATATCAGGCTTTAAAAATCAGGCCAAATTCAGTATTTTTCACCAATATTTACAAAGAATATATATGGAACTGTAGGAACTTGCTTATTATTTATCTTTCATATGAAATAAATATCAGATAGATTATTTTTTATTTTTTGATATTTTGGAGATATACACTTCAGCTACATTTTTTGTATATGTTGAGCTGAAAAAATCGATATGTCACTGTTTGATTAAAAAAGATATCTTATATAGTTAACGAAATAAACAATATTTACGGGAAAAGGGAGCCAATTCGCGGGAAAGTGTATGACAATCTTTTATGACGTTACATTGAAAAGGCCAATAAAGGAATATTCCGGCTTGAAAATCAAGCCAATTCCGCATCCGACTCGTGTTTCGCAAATGCACCAATCGAATGTGCCGTGTATTAGTGTCGATCTACCTTAAATAAGTCAGTACTAAGTTGCGACACCGATAGAGTATATTAGTCAACCTATACATGATGCATTAGATATAAGAAGGATACTTTGGCATATCGTATCATTTGACATACATGCAGTGGCTGAATCAAAATTACTTCCTTGGAACAGAAAAATTCACATTAGGAAATTCGAAATCACTAGTTGGTCCATCTTTGTCAGTTTAGAGAAGTTTTTAACCTGCCTTATATTTTATGTAGCGTCTTTGATCTTGTTAATTGGGATATATGTAAAAATTATTACAGAGTACTGACTAAAATATCGGTTTCTGACTGAAGCACATCATCGATATACCGCAAGATAAAATTAAAAGAATTATCAACGTAGAAAAATGCGATTTTAAAACTTCCCTATACCCGTTTGCTGTACTAACGAAAACGATCATATTTTTCTGTTGAATGTCATCGGTTCATTGATGAGATAGTTTTTCCTTCAAGAGTTTGGTGCATTTAAACACGAATAAGGCATTGCCGTATCTCCTTAATAGATTTAGAAAAATATATTGATAAATCATTACTAACTTCCAAAAGAAAATATAAGATGCAAATGTGTTGTTTTAAAGGAATTACGAATGTCAGACTTTTATCGAACATGTCAGTTCTAGCATCTTAATGTAAAGAAGTTTTCAAATACCGTCTATGGTTTTTTAACATTGTAATGACTCTCTGATAAATTACTTGCACACTTAAATGTAGCATTATGTATCTTTTTTAATCTAAATAATATAATGGAATCTGTTTTTCCCCCAGTTTTGATGGATTTTCAAACTACATTATTTGAAAGCGCACAATCACCAAAACAGGCTGCATTATTCTACTGAGTATAATAACCCAAAACAAATCAATGTCGAGAAATCGTCAAGATCGTTTATACAACCGTTGCAATTGTGGTTATCACCACTATTGTTACCATTTCGCCTATCACTGCAAAGGAAGATACCATCGGTGAACCTAAGATCCTATTGGTGTCATCAACCCAACATTTAACATCTGATACTTTCACAAGCTGGATAGTAGCAGTCCTATCTTTGGTCGATTTCTTGTTTTTACTCCTTCATAACCGTAGAGACAATATTTACAATGTATCGAAATGTGCACTGTAATTGGTATCGTTATTTAAGATGCGTACGTGTTTTTTACTTTAGTCATATCCATTTTTGTCTCTTGGTAAGCTTAGTTCGCTGTATTGACCACACAGCAAGTTAATATAGATGTTAGCGGCAATAGGTGAAATCATGGACAAATTTTCATGAACAAAAACCAGGCATTAGACCTAAATCCCAGGTATTAAGCCTAATGCCAAACTTATTTTAGGCTTTAGTTCTAATGACTAGGCATTAATTTAATGCCTAGGATTTAAGCTTAATGTCTTATTTCACCTACTGCCGCTAACATATACACAAAGACGTAACATTCACATGATCATAATCATGACACACCCCATTGATTTTTGTAATTTGAAAAGTAAGTGAGAACCGAACCGTCAATCCAAAAGGAATAATTCAAGGACAATGGCATCATCAGAAACAAAATAAAAAAGAAAAAGCAGAGACACAACATGGGTACGGCACACAATAGAAAAATGAAGACACACACAAAGATGAACAACACAGACCCAATAAAAANGTGAGATCAGGTGCATCGGTAGAGTCAGCATCTCCTGCTTCTTATAAGACACCCGCCGTGTTGAACATGTCACATCCGGTAGTTAGGTCAATTCCGGTAGAGGAAACAACAATTAAGCGTTAACGGGAAAGATCTGTTGTCATCTGGGAAACAGATATCCCATAGCGGTCCACAAGATGGTGATGTCGACCGTAAAACTTCTGGAAGGATGACTTCAAGTTTTGGGTAACATACCCTTGTTGAAGTAGCCTATTTGTGAGCACCGGACTCTATCAAGGAAGTCACTGTATCGAACACATGCTCTTGAATAGCGAATGAGCTGGGAGATGTAAACTTCATATGCCGGCGCTGTTGGGATGTTGCTACAAACAAAAGGGAAGTTTACTATTGGAAAGGTGAAGTCATCGCGTTTGTCGTACAGCTTAGTTTGAAGTCTACCTCTGTTGCCAATTTCAAGGTGAAGGTCAAGGAACGAGGCTGAAGTAGAAGTGTCTGAGGTATCCTTAATTTGGAGCTCTTTTGGATAGATCAAATGAAGAAAATCACCAAAGCGAGGGTTGTTTAGTGACAAAATATCATCTATATAACGGAAGCTAAAATTGAAGGATTGGGCCAGTTTTTAATCTTTATTTTGAAGACGCCCTTCCATGAATTCAGCTTCATAAGAGTGAAGAAACAGATCGGCTAGGAGAGGCGCACAGTTTGTGCACATAGGAATTCCGATAGTCTGTTGAAAAAAAGTCATCCAAACTGGACAAATAAATTGTCGATCAGAAACTCTTAACATTTTAATCACTTCTTCCTCTGAATATTTTTTCTCCGATTCGGAGTCATTTTTCACAAAGTAGGCTTGTTCTCTACCTACAACAATGTACCTATATCTTCGTTTACCGTTCTCACGTGAGAAACATCTATGAATTAAACTTCAGCTTTCAGCCGAGATTTTAGTTGTTCATGAGGAATAGTGGTGTAAAGTGTGGAGAAGTCGAAAGTTTTAATGCTGTTACAGTGTGATAATGATCTAGAGTTTAAGATGTCAAGTAGATCNTTGGAGTTTTTCAAAATCCACATTTCATTTACACCGCTTCTTGAAAAGCAAGTATCACAGTATTTTTGAAGGCCCTCTTTAACAGCTGTCAAGATGGAGGTTAGCAATTTAGATATAGGTTTGTAGAGCATTTGGCATTTGAAAACTTGAGTTTTGATGGCAATTATTAAATCATGTAGAAAAAAGAATATCAAACTTCTAAACAAAATCTTGAAAATCCGAGAGGTTTAAACGTGTTATATGATGCCTTACATTACAGCAATACATATATATTGATTTTCGCCGTATCACTTGGTATCTGCAGCATACGGAAACTTATGGAAATGGCGAAGAAAAGGCCTTGTTATTTTCACATTCGAAAAAGATTTATATGCTGTTTGAGATATTTATATAACAATTAACATTGTACATAACATTGAATAGCATATCACTGGAATATTTTACTTATAGTTAGCCTTGGGGTTTTAGACATGGGACTATTAACCACTAGTGGGGGTAGTGTTCCACCGTCATAAGTTGGAAATTGTTCGTTACTCTTCCTGGGAATATTGCTTGTCCGAGAAATACTCGGTAAAACAGAAGTATCTGTCACTATTTTCTCATTCTTTTGTGGCCCTGAATTATTGCTTTGCTGACTAGTTGTGTTATTTTGTGGTATTGCATGAATTCGTCCATCAATTTCACGAGGCGTAATATCGTCAGACGACGCGACCGAACTAGTTTCACTTTCATAGTCATCATCACTATTCACTTCGGGTGTGGCTTGAGGTTTTTTGTATCGAATGTGTATCGTTACTTTCATTTCCTGATAAGGTCCATAAGAACTATTTGTAATAACTGATTTAGCACGTTCTTCCTTGCCATCGTCCTGACTTTGTAACGCACTACTAGCGTATCCCGCTTTACTTGCAGTCCGTTCACTTTCTTTCTCAAATTTGACATTACTTTCACTCATTGCCTTCTTTGGTGTGTTAGTACTTGGAGTTATACTTGGAAGTTTTTGAAATTTTTGCCACAGAAGAGGGGGCTTTTTGTTAAATACAGTTGTTTCCTCTTGTGGTTGATTCTTATTTTTTCGCTTAGTTTTAATATTAGGTTTTTCAGCAGGAGATATAGCAAACATGTCTGAAGTTTCTAATTTTTTATATCGTTTATAGCTGTTGACAGGTGCAAGTTTTCTTTGTTCTGATAAAATATTTTTTCCTGACAAATAACTTCCATTTACAAACTGCAAGTGGTTCTGAAGATCAGAAACGCGTTTATAACGTTTTTGAAATTCAATTTCGTCATGTATACTACCGAAACGCGAGTTTTTACTTTGTCTATTGGCAGGTTCCCGGTTGAACGCTGGATTAATCTTTGTAGCAGCCGGTGCCTTGAAAACATTAGTGACGGGATTTTTGCGCTCTCTCGGTTCAAATATTTTTCGTGTAGTTTGTTTACTTTCAGCGGTACTTATTACTTCTGATTTTGAATTGTGAAGTAAAGAATCAGACGAATCTATTATATAATCATTATCTTTTCTAAAATTCCTTTTCTTTGGCCTTCTACTGCTACGTTCTGACGTCAATATTGGGGAATTTTGTGAGCGATGAGAACTTGGTGCATATTGTTCAGAGAAACGCTGATTTCTCATCCACGTTTCGACTTGTTTAACAATGTCTGTACTTAAGTATTCTTCGTCTAAAGTATTTTTATCCTGACTTTTTCCAGAAGAATCATTCTTCATATTGGTCTTGTCATCAACATTGTTACATGTCATTTGCCTGAAATTACAGTAATAATTTATAGCATAACTTGGTTGCTGTCCTCTTACAGTAAAATTTGTAAAAAAAAATTAAAACATTTTTTTTTCATTTTGGGTAACTGAATGAATAAAAATAAGTTTGTTGACGATTCATCCTTTCTTTCAACAAAATTAACAGAAAATTAATGAAAATCTATTCCATACTCGACTTTTCTCTTCCCTTTTTTAAGTTTAGGACATCGTTTATCTTTTGCTTGGATAACAAAATTTCGAAGTTACTGTTAATTTAGTTTCTGCATAATGGCATTTCGACAACTTATGAACAAATCAAAATATTGGAAATCCATATACCGAAATATTTGTAAATCTGACAGAGAAAAAATTACCAATAGGATCTAAAAAGTTAAGTCAAAATAAGCTAAGGACAGAGCTGTGCGAGAGGGAGATACTCCTTAGTTTGAACGTTTTTATACCTTTTAATTTAGTTAGGATATAAATACACCGAAGTTGCATAATTAACTGCAAATTTTGGTATGTTGTTCACACATTTTAAGGCGTTACCTTTCATCAGCAGCGTTATGATAAACTCCTTTTTATTTTCTATTTTTTTGACATTTTCATCTGGATTTTACGTGTTAATGTTTTCATCTAGATTTTACGTGTTACATTACCATTTTGTCTCTGGACTGACACATTTACAGTGCAACGGTTGTCTTATCACCCCTATTAAGCTGAGTTCTCGATAAACAGTTTAGGTAAGAAGGGTTCGCGTATAATTGGTTTAGTCCAGTTGGATAATGTTTAGCCCGGTTGAGGAAAATGTAAACAAATGTCTTATTTTCAATAACATTGGATAACGTTTTGTCCCGGATCAGGATAATGTTTAGGTACGGTTTTTGATATTTGAACATTACCTTTACCTAAACATTACCCAGCTTAATAGGGGTGCTTATACCGAGCAGAACATGCCCACCCTTCTAGATCACCGAATGCTATTGTCGTTTTTAATGGTAATGCACACTGGTAGTGTTTCAGTTCTACGTAATTTGTTTCTTATTTTCTCATATGTATTTGTTCGTCTTTCTCCTTGTCGATATTCTACTGGCGATGATTTTGCATCCTTGAGTCTTTGTTTGTTTACCTAGTTATTCGCTTGTCGACGTTCCTCATCAGATGCTACAAAAATGGGCAAAATAACTATGCTTCAATATCATGTAATAAAAGTTCGCAAGTTTTCGATACTTACAGGGGACAGATTTTAGTAGAAAGGACAAATAACTGTCTGAGACTCCAAATATACATGCTGTACGATGTACACTACAGAGTATGCGAACAATACAAGGGTAAACGGTATATGATTTTCGATTCGCAACAATATTAGTGCGAGGACCAAAGTGAGATTTTCAAAATTTTTAATTTTCCGTAAGCACTCACATATAAATTATATATCATTTGAAAAAAGAATTACCAAGACAATCAGAAAATGCATGCCGTAAGAATAAAATATGTAAAAATGACGTTTTTGAACAACAACCACAATATTATACCTTTTCTAGATTTTTTGGGGTAAAAAGTACAGTATAAACTTGTTTTCCTAAATTGATCATATCCGCAGATCATAGATATAAACGCCGTTTTTGACTCAGTAAACACATGTCCATTTCAACCTTAAAATCCCGATTAACTTGCATTCAATAGTATACCGGTATCTCTTTTCCATAACGTTATTGATCGTTTATGGATAAAGATAGCAATATTCATTTATACTTGAAAATTCAGCATGATATCATGGAAGAAACGTCGTCTTGAATTAGATGGATAAGAGAGGTAATGTATCTACATTTCAGAAGTACAACTTGTCATTGTAATGAATGAAATTAAGGGCTGAAAATTATAATTACAGGTAGACTACTAGATCCATGACCACAATCTTGAAAAGAGAGGATATGACAATACGTAATTTTGAAAGAGGGGTCAAGGGGTGCTCGCCGCTAATCTGCCGGCTAGCTAAGGAGCCTAGTCTGCTGGTAAAACACTGTCGCACTACAGAAGAAGTATCAAACTCAAAACTTCCCACATGATTTGGTCAAGAATCATTATATATTTCAGTAGACATCGACAGTATCAGTGAAAGGCCAGTATGTATGTAAAATTTTCAGGTCACTAGATCTCAAAGCTAATTTAACGGATGCAAGTAGAGTATCTTGTCAATATCCCCTATTACGTAAAGAATGTAAGTTACGTCCTAGCTTTTCTGGATTTTTAATCATTTTCTGGCATTTTTTAACAACATTACCGTAAAAACGAGGATTAGAAATGCCCTTAGTAATAAGCTATTTGCGAGTAACGCCATATTTAGATACTAGTAATAAATATTCATATCTGTTATCAAATTTCTTAAAGGTGTTCAACAACTTGTGAAATCTATAACCTTGTTGTGAAAGTTTTTCTGTTTTTACGCATTTCACTACCCTGACATGGACACAAGTCTGTTAATGAAAGGTTCTGTTCAAAACAGACACACTCTTTGAAACATACAGATTTGCCTTTACACGTACAGACAAGGTCTTGTAGAGAGTCAGAGGACATCTGTCCCTTAAAATACATTAGTTTTAATCCATTGTTATCACACAGGCGAACTGCAACGGAGAAACAAATGGAGGCTTAGGAATATGAGATTCCATCAATATTTTTTGTCTGAAGAGACACTCTAAAAATGCATTGTCTAAACTTTTATTTTCAAGGGGGAAGTTTTGCCAGGCATTGTCAGGCCTGCTTAACACCTAATTTCTTCAGGTCCTTGTACGCCCTTTTAAATTTTCCCTTCAGATCGTATATTCTAGCAACTAACATCCTGCCTGCATCTATTGAATCATCAACATCTGCATTTGAAAGAATAACCATATCACAAAAATCTTAAAGGGATTCTTTGGTGATCTTATCTTGAATACTTTTTTCTAACCGATTCCAAATAATGCTGTAATGGCATGTTCTTCAGGCAAAACAATGTTGGATTTCAAGGCAGAACATATCTGAAATAAAGGAATGAATCATTGGGCGTCCTTTGTTTTGGTTAAAGGACCTGTTTCAAACCAAAGTTGTTGAGTGTTTTTCAAAGAGAAAAATAATGAGTTCAAGCACATCTGTGTCAGGCAATGTAACTACGTCCCTTCCTTGGTACTGACGACTCGAAGCTGTTCATCTGCACTATGATTCGAGTGTCTTCCTCTTCATGAGTACAGGACAGATCAAAGCAATCTCGAACACCGTTTTCTGAAATTGACTCATCAATCCTTGTTTATTAACGGCGAAAAACGTTTTCCAGTCTGGAAGGATACGACCTTCAATAACCTGGAAAACTTTCTGTAAAAAGTTGAGGCGTCTATTTAGTTCAGATGATGTGATGAATAGTTTAATGTCATACCTATCAAAACATAAACTACAGTAGAAGCCTTTTTTTAAAATAATATAATTCGGATTTCACATAGTCTAAATCCAAGTCACCAAAATTTTTGTCTTGTTAGGACATGGACATCGCATCTTTGACTATGACAGTAACAAATGAATCAAACACTGGAAGGTTTTGGTATGTACATAATTCATTTTCGAGTGAGTTGGTGACACATGTCAGATTTGCAAGTTTTTCTCATAGTTCCATCGTCGTTGAAAAGGCTAGTTAGAATAGGACTAATAGGAAAAGAATATACTTTTTCGACAGTGGCGTCCTCACGATGGTTGACCAAAACCAATGCACCACGGAAAACAAGTTCAAGATTGGTTTGAACGTTTTTAATATTTCCCCAGACCTACACTTCAAATTCTTTTTCTTTTGTCAGTTCCTCGAATGTCTTCATCTTTGATCGAGATATTGCACCATTCCTACTGACAGAGCGCTGTCAATAAAAAACTTTTTATCCTTCTTCAACAGCAGAAATATAGAAAGGTTGAATTTCCTTTGATGCATGCATTCCGGTAGCAATATTGACTAATGAAGAAGGGTGGAGTTTAACATCAAATCGGTCAGTTGTTTTTTGTAGAATGTGGTCAATAAGCTTCTGGACCAGTTCTTCGTCTCGTGTAAATGCTGATGGTTTGTTTCTTCGTGATCACATCTCCATTTTCGAAACTCGTCTTTTAAAGCTGGAGCAACGACAGTAGAATACCGAAGGAACAAAAGGAGTGGTATTTACAACAATCGAAGTCCAAAGATATCTCCAAAGACATGGCCAAAACGAGAACACAGAAAACAATGACGTTAGACGAAAGTGAGTTCCTAACAAAATGGCAACCTCCTGAAAATCACTTATATTACTGGGACCTCTTTTAAGAATGTTAATGCAAAGGATGACCATATATTCTTAGCTAACCTGCCAAAACATCTCTTCCATGACAACATCTAAAAATGACATCTACCATAGAGAACAAAAGCCCTGATATGTGTTGTAAAAAGGAATATGCTTCCCTCTTTGAAATTTTAAAAAGCGCATAACTTTTTAAATATTTACGTTCAACTCACAATTTATGGCAAGCAGATTTTTTGTATATAGCTTTTCTTCTATATATATATAAACTGCGCATGTAGACTTTTTATATGAAATTCAAGATCAAGATCAAGGATATTCATTTTGAAGTTTTCTACTTAAAAATGATTTTTAGGGCAATTTTTGGTATCAATCACAGGTTTCAGTTATGAAATTAATATATCTTGGACAAAACAACGGCAGTAGAATACCGAAAATCATGAAAAAGAAACGCGCAGACTTGAAAATATTGTGTGGTCAATTTACAGATTTAAAAAAAAATGGAAAAAAATGTGGAAAAAAAATGCACTTTCCCCAAAACTGGACTATACGACTTTCATATGACATTATTGAAAATTAAGTATATATATTTCTAAATGATTTGACGCGAAATTAAGCTGTAAGTCATGTTGGAAGATTTAACTCGAAATCTAGACGTTTTTTTAATTTCGTCATTGCATACCCAGACGACAAGAAAAATGAAATTTCTAAAATTGATAGTTCAGAATATGGCGAAACAACGGCAGTAGAATACCGAAGGAACAAAGGAAGTGATGATTACAAAAATCGAAGTCCAAAGACATGGCAAAAACGGCAATAGAGAAAAACAAAGACAAAACAAGGACGTGAGACAGCCACAACGCACGGAAAGAAAAAAGAACTAACGGCACATACAGAAAAAGAAAATGTTGATAAAAAAAACAAAACAAATTAAGAGGACAAAATGGAAACGTCACAGAGATTAGGACATGGAAGAACAGAAGTTAGTTAATACATCTATGAAATCAAAAAAATGTTTATATGGTTTTCATGGTAATACAGGAAAAATTAAGAAAACCTTACCTTCTTAGTCGAGTGTGTATTAGCTCCATGGATAGAATGTAATTAAAATGAATCGTTATTCTTCTCGATTCCAAATTAAGTTGAGAAAACAAGTTTTGCTAGTTTTAAATGGGAATGTTTGCACACACTGATTAAAGTCCTTATTCTATAATAAAGTATCATCAATTAATTTTATCGTCTTTGTTAAAATCAGCGTGAACAAACATTGTGTATTTAACTTTAACAGCCGAATACACTGATGTTGTTTACTCCTGACTTGATTAAGATATAATTAATATCAAATTGTAACTATTCTCCCAATCAATATCATTTCTCTTTCGTCCGGAAAAGGCAGAAAATTACAAAAATTGATAAACGGAAGAGGCTCCAACAGGTGACTATAAAATGTATTGTTTTCAATTTCTAAGATATAATAAATCTAATTTTACCCCAATTATAAGAATAATTTGTCGAGATGTACCTTTTGTTATCATGAAAACTATTGACAATTTAACACAATTCAAGTGGTTCAATGTTTGATTTCATTGACCTTATCAAAGAGTGTTGAGTTAAAAGTAAATAATATTTGATCTTGTGTAATGGTAATAACGGCCAACTGTCTTGGCAAAGTACAAAATAAATTCAAGATACTACTTATGAATACTTTTCCTGTGTTTCTTTCATAATTGTATGATTTATTTGTATTCAGTTTTTTTAAAAAAAATAACAATGATACTCAAATTAGGTTTGAAAACGCACAAAAATAGAACAGAAAGGTTTGATTTTTACCAATTATGCTGTAATTGAAAAATGCAGAATACACTTTGCGTGTAGTTGAGAAAATTGAATAAAAATGAACAATTATATCAACAAAAAGTCTTCAATCTTTAATTAAGTGAAAAGTTAATATTAAAAAGGGCATTGATGATCAATAGAAACGCTTAAACATAACAACCCGGTAAATCATTGTACCACAAATTTTTGACAATCTTTTAGAAATAACTGTGCTAAAAATAAATACCTGTCAAATGGTAAAACAATTATATCAATATTTGATCTTTAATACAAACTATATAAATGCAATGTCACTGACTTGGTGTTCCTTTTACTCAGCAATGACTGAATTAATAATTTCCTAAGAAAAATAAAAATGATAATTCTGAATTGTTGACTTTATTAGCTTCGTCGCTTTCGTTTCCAAAGTTTTCTAAGGGGACTTGGAATGTTTTGACTTCAGCTATCAGATATATGTATCACCTAGATTATAACCCATGCCCAATTTTTTAGCGACAAAGAAAAAAAAACACCCTGCATTCATCGTCGAAACCGAAACCATGCATAGAATGCATTGTGTTTCATTTCTTTTAATTGAATGTATAAGCATATTTGAAATCTTTACAGTAGATTTATTCATAAATGCAATATAAATGCAATGTAATAGAAGCGATTACAGTTAATATTTTTTTTATTTAAACATTTCATATTAAATATGTAATCATTCTACAATTTTGATTTTGATTTTGTTTTGGCGTAATAATGAACAAAAAATGTACCTACATAATAAAACTCCTTATATTTATATCTATATAAATATTTGTTTTGGTTATGTATTTGCTGAGAATTTGTCTCATTTGCATTTTCTCCATATCATTTTATTGTTTATAGTGTTTATTCAATGTAACTTGTTTGGTACTGAAGTTTAGTTATTGAAGCTGCTGTTGAAGTCTCTGGTTAAAACTCTATTCAATTTTCTTAATGGTTACTTCATCATATCCTTTGAAGAAGATACAAGTATATATTGCGATATATAAATTTCAAGATTCTAATTTGAATAAGGTCTGGCAGGAATTTGAGTTTTCAGTTTTAGCTCACTCTTACTAAAATACCAAAACATTTGAAAACTTTATTTCATTATTTTATTTCGAATGAATTTTAAATGTTGCAATATACAAAATTCAGGAATTTTAGAATAGATAAGGTATTAAAAATAAGATGTTTTTTTTCATTTTAAACCTTATTCATGCTAAACAAACAACACAGCATATAAAACTCCTTTGAAAGGGTATATGAAATAATCTTTAAAAGACTGAATTGTATTTGGTCATTCTTAAAGATTAAGCTAAAATCACAGACTTTAAATTTTACTTTTCGTACTATATTTATGCTTAAATTTAGGAGAGCACAACCA
This sequence comes from Modiolus philippinarum, assembly GCA_002080025.1. NCBI lineage: Eukaryota > Metazoa > Mollusca > Bivalvia > Mytilida > Modiolidae > Modiolus > Modiolus philippinarum. Next base: position 20,111 of record MJUU01033280.1, on the reverse strand, counting down.
TTCTTACACATTTTAAACTTCACATTAGAAATGTAACTTTTCCTGCCTAAACAATTCTGTTCGGAATTTTTCTTATTACCCTAATTTTTTATGCTAAGATTCATGAAATTTCTATAGTGCACAAAATTAAACTTATTCGAAAGGATATGATGATATGCAATTTTTAAAAAATGATTCTTTTGGTCATTACTAGAGATTGAGTTTAATGTGCAGACAAAAAGTACTACTGATAGACCGTATTTCTTATAAAATTCCAAGAAATTTGTATATCGCAACATAGAAAAAGCTTCCTCTGAAGATTATGATACCATATTTTTTGTGAGTTTTAAGCAATTAATTTCAAATATTGCGATATACAAATTTCATGAATTTTAGAATTAAATAAGATATTAAAAGTAAGCTTTTTCTTTTCAAACATTTTTTGTGCTAAAACGTACAACTTACATATAAAACTTCTTCGTAAGGATATATTAAATAATTTTCGTAAGACTTTATTGTATTTTGGCCTTTTTTTCCCTTTATATCACGAATTTTAATTTTTTCAATACTTAATTTTTGCTAAAATTCAGGAAATAACAGAATTAAGATTTTATCCTTTTTAAACAACAGTCTAAAAATGATGCCATATCACTTCTGTTCGGTAATTTCTTTATATCCCATTATTTATGCTAATATTCATGAAAATTCTAAATCGCCGAATGTAAAACTGATTCAAAAGGATATGATAAAACACGTTTTCAAATAACTTAATGGTTTTGGATATTTTTAGAGTACAAAAAGTACCGAAGTTGCATAAAAACAGTTTATTTCGTTATGCTGTACTTATGTTTCAATGAGTAACCTCTCATCAGCAGCATTAAAATCAAATCATATGGAAAGCAATAATCCAAAATTAGTTCAAAAACAAGTGCTCGTATCCAAAAAACATCGAAATAGGAAGCCACATTCTGTACCAAGGACATCTACTGAGTGCCATACACGGCTGGAAGCCTCAGTATTTAAATGTGGTTAGAATTTTGATAAAAACAATAAATTTCTATATTATATGCAAGGTTAAATTTTCATGATAGACAAGTCTGACTATTGGGCTGGTGAATATCCTCGGGGACCTCTGGTCCACCGGCAGTGGCATCGGCCCAGTGGTTCAAAATACAAAAAGTACCGAAGTTGCATAAAAACAGTTAATTTCGTTATGCTGTACACATGTGATCAGCAGCATTAAAATCAAATAATATGGAAAGACATAATCCAAAAGTAGTCCAAAAAGAAGTACTCATATCCAAAAAATATCAAAATAGGAAGCTAAATCCAGTACCAAGGACATCTACCGAGTGCCATAAACGGAATGAAGCCTCAGATTGAGCTTAAAGTGCTGATTTAAAAATGTCCTTTCAGGTCGTGTTTTTAATAAAATTCATGAAATTTGTAAATCACAATTTGGAAAAACTTCTTCGGAAGGATATGATGATATTAAATTATTTGAGTTCAAACAAAAACTTAAGATCTTACTTTTCATGCCTTAGTTATGCGTAAAATTTGCATATTCCAACATATAAAATTCCCTCAGTAGGATATGACGAAATGAAATTTTCCAAAAAAAATAAATAAATAAATAAGTAAAAAAAAATAAATAAAAAACAAAAACAAAAACAAAACAAAAACTTATAATTTGTAATTGACTTTAAATCTAACTTATCATACCTTTGTTATGCTAAGATTCATTTCATTTGTATATTGCAACATATTCAACTAATACAAAAGGATATGATGAAATAAAAGTTTCAAAAAAAAAAAAAAAGAAAAAAGAATTAATAAAGATTGAATTGAACGCAGACTTGACATCTAACTTCTTTAGTGTTTTGTTAAATTTAATACCCTTTTTTAATGTAAATATCAAATGGAGAAATACCGGTTTCCGTTTCTGATTCGGTAAATTTTAAATACCTTATTGCGATTTCCTTTTCTCATATCTCATCGGTCAAAACTATAATTAGACAGAATAAGAAAGGTAGTATAGCTGTCGTGCATGGAGAACAACAAAATAAAAATATAATAAATATATGAATTAGACTATGATTAACGTTTTCGATTTAAACTCAATACCGATTTCGATCGGAAACTTCAGTTTTCGTACGAAAAACCATAGTTTTCGTTGGATTTCGCCCGGAAACTGCAGATTTCAGGCGAAATACCAGGTTAGTCGCGAAATCTTAGTATACTGATCGGAAACACTAGTTTTTGAGCGAAAAACAAAGTATTCCGCATTTTTATGACAATCGCATACGCTACATTGATCTCATGAACGTTACATGCGACATAAAATTCGATGCAAACTCCACATTGGAATTTTTCCGCGGAATACCAATGGAAACCTTATCAAAATCCGATAAATTATAAAGATTCTACAGTCTAACACTCCATTTAACCCCTTGTTGCTCCTTTTATGAAACTGGTTGGGCCATGGTCACAAAGTAAAAACAAAAACCAGATTTACTCGTAATCAAAGAAATTTGATAATGATCTGTTTACTAGAACTAAAGTTTTGTTTTCCACAGACAAAAACCATATATTAAACTGACTTTTTGCCTTTTTTCTAAAAAAGGCGGGGGCGATGAGCGATGAATCTAAAATTGGAACCCTAGCTTACGATTGTGGCAAGAAATTTCATACCAAAAATTGATAATGATTCGTTCCCTAGAACTAAAGTCATGCTGTCAGCAGACACCAACCTCGACAACGCCGCCAGCGCCATAAATTTGCGCCCGTATAAAAACGTGGAAAATAATTTGGAATGAAAATGCATCAACAAAAGAAATTGCTAAAAAAATAATCTATTTTGCATTCTGTTATCGAGTTCCAAAATCATTCTACTAAATTGTATCAACGAATGGGATGATAACAAAGTTGAAAGTCCAATGTAGCAATGTCAAAATAGAACGCTAAACAATTGAACTTATAAAACAGCTAAGCAATGTCGCAATTCATTCTGAATATGCTGGTGTCGGTTTCGACGATGAATAGTAAAACTGTCTAGTTGAAATTTAAGAATTTTTATGCTTATATACAACTTTTTGCATATTGGATGATGTACTTATAAAAAATAACAAATTTTCGCAGCTCTGCGTTCTTTAATTTTTTGTAGTCAATTATTGTCAGTGGAGACATGGAGATGGCAAAATAGATAATTAACATTGATTTTTGATAGGGTCTTTGCATTTCTAAATTTCTAAAATCTGTATTGCATGGACACGGTTTTTGTATTACGGTATATGCTTGAAACTATTATGCTAAACTCCTCACAGGAAGGGATCTTGGTGGAAGCTGTATACTGAGGGTACATAACTTAATTTGTCAGTTGGTAATGGGTCTGGAGCTGGCAAGTCAGTTAACTGCCAGTACCCTCTTGTGATTTCATGTTTATGTCCGTATATTTAGTTCTTTCAGTTTCATTTTTCACAATGGCAACTGAATTTTACTGTTGTTACAATTGTTTTTTGATTTATCACATTGGCTATAGGGGGAAGGTTTGGGCCCAATAAAACCCCGCCGCAGCAGATTTGCGCCTGTCCTAAGTAGGGAAATTTATAAAGCCTTTGTGTGTCTTGCCTGTTTTCTAGTTAGTTTACTTTATGTCTATAGGAGTCTAGGATGATGTTTATTTCACTGAACGTGATTACTCTTTATTTAGGGGCCGACTCCGACCTGCCGTTGGGTGTGGGGTTTCCTCGCCGTCCATTGAAGATGTTATGGTGGCTTTGAGTTGTTGTAACTCCCCTTTGGGTCGTTGTCTCTTTGACACATTCCACGTTTCCCTTCTTTTTTTCTAAAGGTTGCGATATTAAAGGTGTACTACCTTTGCGACTCCGAAATGCCATTATAATAAAACGAAATATTTAGCTAACTCTTGTAAAAGAAATGCAAATGTGATGAAGGCATTACCGAAATAGAAAATTTTTATATGTTACAATCATAATGCAAGATATTTTTTCCTTCATGTGGCATCAGTACGCTTCCGTTTACATTAAACGCTAAGAATGTAGATTATATATTAAGCGCTAAGAATGTAGATTTAAACGTATATTTAAATACTGTTTCTGTATCATTACTTATAAGTAAAGCTGTAGAAATGTTTGTTGCAGTGCTAAAATGTCTAAAGTAATATATCATTTCTGAACAGAGTAATCGAAATCTCAACAAATGAATTTCGATAATCGTTGTAAACAAAACCCTACTGAACGAATTATACTGACCGGAGTTCCAAAATCTCAGCGAACTTTTATTACAGATCAAAGTTTAAAAAATCTCACTGAACGATACTAATCAGAATGACAAAAAAATCCCACTGAACCATTACTAATCAGAATTATAAAAATTCCACTGAACGATTATTACAGATCGGTGTTATAAAAATTCCACTGAACGATTATTACAGATCGGTGTTATAAAAATCCCACTGAACGATTATTACAGATCGGAGTTATAAAAATTCCACTGAACGATTATTACAGATCGGTGTTATAAAAATCCCACTGAACGATTATTACAGATCGGAGTTATAAAAGTCCCACTAAACGATTAATACTAAACAGAGAAATAAGAATCCAGCTGTTAGAGTTATGAGAGCCCAACTGGACGACTAATACTGATCGAAATTATATATAAAACCCACTTAATAAATAACCCGATTGGTCACTGTCATAAATATAATGCGATAACAGCATTTTCTTTTGGAATCATCAATCACAAGAGTAGCATAACACCCTTTGAACAATTTGGATAAAATTGATATAATAAGTTATTTTCACAAAATATTCCAAATATACGGTTATGACAAAATAAAATACATACGAACATTTCAATAATTCGATGCAGTCAAAACATCGGGATGATTTTGTAATCAAATGGAGGTGAAGACCTAGTAGTGAACAAATAATACAAAGGGGCTAATAAGAATATAGTAAAAACTAAAAAGTATAAATAAGGAAGATGCTTGTATTGAATTCTCTTGTTGTTTCGTACATCAGTTACAAAACTGTGAGACGTTTACAAAAATGTGTACGGAATACACATTGAAAGAAAAAAATCGACCATAAATTGTTTCGTCATATAATGGTGGAGGGAGAGAAAGAATGTATAGAATAAATTCACGACTGGAAGATATGGGATTAAAGATTAAAATATTAATATCATCTTACGGTGGATTCCTACTGATTTTGAAACAGAATATTCAATGTATCGTCATATAAATTTTAATAAGTTTGAAAAACTAAAGACAAAGTTCTTAACGATTGAAATTATTGAATATTTGGTAACATTATCCGTCAATTAAATCAATTATACCTAAATCGTTGTGTAGATTTGGAGATAAATTGTAATTATATAAGTGATTTTATATGGCGTGTTGAATGTATCAGCTTAAAATCGGAAAATGCTTGGTTGACAGTGACCTGCAACGGCCTTTAAACGAACGACTACAAAAATAAACATCAGGCAAAAGATAATTTATGTGTTATTATAAGGGCCACATTTTATCATATTTTTTTTTTCAAGAAAACATTCGTGTCTTTTGTTAATACCTACTCAAAACTATACTCCAGGATAATGAATGTTTGCACATTTCAAGTTAAAAGTTGTAAATAAGCTCTAATTGTCTTAGTTTTTTGTCGGTCATCCGAAATTGAAGTCAACACCCAATAGAAATAAGAATAAAAATAGTAATGATAAAACTAATGATATTGATAAACATACAATATGCCCAATAAAATGAGATAATTTTTTACTCTCTTGAAAAAGTGTATAAACAGCTTGCTACAACTTAAAAAATCAAGCCCATACTTACATTTGGCGTTTTGTTATAAGAGGAAAGTCCGACATGTTTACTCCAAACTAATAGGAAGCTTCATCTACTATTTATCAAAGTGACCATCGGATTATAAGTTAATTTCATCAAAATTTTTGAATCCACTGACTTTATAAGTGAATTTTATTAAAATTTATGATTGAGTATAAATCCCACACTTCATTTTAATTTTTTCACGTGACAAGGTTTCTTTAGTAGATGCACTAACATTTTGATAAATATTGCCAATATAAATTCTGATATCATCAAAAGCTTATTTTCTGTAGTATAAGTAATCAGTGGCTTATATTTGAATACAAATCTGGTACCAATCCTCTGCGACCGAACATCGTGTGAAACCAGAAAACATTATCAAACATTTATAGTGTACATTACGTTTATGGAAGAAAACAATGCTTATTAGTTTAAAGGTACAGTCCGATTACAATAGGGTACGTGCCGAGTTCATACCACTGTATCCGCAATATGTCAATGGAATAAAATGATAAATAAAATAGGTAAATAATATAAATATCTACCTTATAATTACGGTATGTACTTACAGTCAATAAATAATTCAATGAATTTAACTAACTAAAAGTAAATTTAAACTTTGACGCGTAAATAATTATTCACAGATTTACAACATGTGAAAAGTTTCTACTTTATCTGAACAGAAAAAGACGATAACACACAAACCACACTCAGCTATGGAACGTCTATATAGAATGTATAAATACGATTGACCATCATCGTGGACGGACATCGTGAATTCATTATTTTCTCGAAACTAGAGCTATGTTATATGAACAGAACGAGTACAGTTTTCAACTTATTCCAATTAACATATCTAATTCAAATGATTTTAAATCTTGTGAACTATTTCTGAGAGCTATAACGTTGTATGAGTAACAAACATTTGCTACATTTCATGGGACTTGGCTAAATCACTGACACATGACAGCATAATTTTGAACAAATACTATTTAAAAGTGAGTTAGAACTGAACCGTCAGTCAAAAAAAGAAAAAAAAAAGATTAGTCCAAAGACAATGGCAGCATCGGATAGACAGAGATACAAATAGATCCCATCAGATAGACAGAGATACAAATAGATCCCATCGGATAGACAGAGATACAAATAGATCCCATCAGATAGACAGAGATACAAATGGATCCCATCAGATAGACAGAGATACAAATAGATCCCATCGGATAGACAGAGATACAAATAGATCCCATCAGATAGACAGAGATACAAATAGATCCCATCAGATAGAGATACAAATAGATCTCATCAGATAGACAGAGATACAAATAGATCCCATCAGACAGACAGAGATACAAATAGATCCCATCAGATAGACAGAGATACAAATGGATCCCATCAGACAGACAGAGATACAAATAGATCCCATCGGATAGACAGAGATACAAATAGATCCCATCAGATAGACAGAGATACAAATAGATCCCATCAGATAGAGATACAAATAGATCCCATCAGATAGACAGAGATACAAATAGATCCCATCAGATAGACAGAGATACAAATAGATCCCATCAGATAGACAGAGATACAAATAGATCCCATAAGTACGACACGGAAACGAAAAATAGAGACACACATACGGATGAACAAAATTAAAGCATGGATGGTATCGGGCGCGCTGATAGAGTAACATCTCCGGCTCTAAAATATATAGAGGCTGAGAAGCAGTCAGCGTTAAATGGACATTGTTTGTAGGGAACAGTTTAGTTCCATTTGCTTCAGATCAGCTCACTTAAAATGATTTTCAGGAAGGCTCCCATTTTAAGGTATGCTCCTCCCAAGAGGAAATGCCCTTCATCCACTAAACTATAAGAAAGTCATTTATTACTGTAAAAGATTTGCGACGGATCGTAACGAAATATGGAAGTGCCACTTAAGTTCAGTTAAGAGATAATTAAAAAATAATTTTTCTATGGGATCTTATTTTAACTTTATCCATTGTAGGTCATGTTAATTGAAGTATCAGAAAAGCAAAGGATTTCCTACGCATTATTCTAGTACATCTTGATTTAATTTGATTTTAAGCCAGTTTCAGAGGAAACGATCGAATAATGTGTTCTGTTAGGCTTCAATGTAAAACCATATTCATCGTTTTCGTTGACGGACTGGCAGGAAATGAACTTTTTTCGGATTTCAGTTCAGCTTGATTTAATTTTCTGCTGTTATTTTAGAATAGATGATCAAAGTATGTTTTCACCTCTGCTCCAATGGTAAACTGTAACACATTGACCACCATGTTTACTGATGGGTCGGAACAAAATGAGATAGACCTTTTATACATCATTCTGATATAATTTGACGCAATTTTCTACTGTAGTTTCAAGGAAGATAATCCAAAAGGGTACAATATTTACTCAAGGTATCTATTTTTAAGCCTCTAGCATGCATCATTCGAATGTACAATTTCGTTCAATAGATTCACTATCGACCAAGTGCGAATCGACGAGATCATTATGATAGTCAACACAATATATGCTATTGTTGAAAAAGTAATTATTTCTGTCGTAAACATTATTGATTTTATGACAGTAATAATTCCTTTATCGGAATCGTATCTATTGTTTAGACTCTGATAATTATCCCACCGATTCGCACTTGGTCCATAGTTAGATTTGAAGGAGATGATGGAGATATATATTTCTCTTAAAATCCAATGTTTATAGAGTACTCTACCCCTCTGACGCATTTTATTTTGTTGAATGGGAACGAACTGAGCAACTTTTGTTAAGGGCTTCGCATATACCAATTAGATCTATGTTCATTTTGTTTCAGCACTTGCAGAGTCGATGATGAAAATTTGAATTTCTTGGTTAAAGTTTCTCAAGTATTGTAAGAGATGATAAAATGTGAAAAGATTGCGAACGGACAGACGCCAATTGATGACAATGGCTCAAACTGTCACAATGGTTAAGGTGAGCTAAGAAAATTTATATCATTGAGAAAATATTTTTCTATGAAATTTCACCATTTTTCCAATAGAATATAAAAACATCGGCACACGGTGTTAAATAAAATTTGGTTTACTTCCTCAGAAAAATATTAAAAATCCATATAAACTTTTCTATAAGGCATTTTGTATTCAGTTTTAAAATATCTGTTTTACCTTTCCTTTAAACTTGTCGTGTCAAAATGTTTATTTATAAATGATTGTTTAATATTTACTTAAGTTTTTTGCGAGTTGAAACCGCTGGACTCGTTCCAAAGAATAATTAACTGAATGTGTAGTAATACTTGGTACGTGATCGTCTCTGAAGATTAGTCTAGTGACTTAAAGTATTATTTAGTGATCGAATTTAAACACTTTGGGTTGGAAGTTTCACTAACCAGTGGCCGGTTGCGGTCCGGGGCAAGAGGTATAAAATTACTGTAAGCACGATTACGTGCACAAACAACGGCAGTAGAATACTGAAGGAAGAAAATATTGGCATGTCCAAAAATAGAATAAAGATAAACGGCCATAAAGCAAGGAAATGAAAGCACAAAACACTCAAAACCAAGGCACTCAAAGTGTGAACTTCAATGAAACCGAGAGTGACATTAGATGCTCCTGAAGGTTAGGCATGTCCTGCTCTGTTAACAGCGCCTATTAAAAGTCTTTTTCAAAACACTTAATTTCATACCATTAACGAGAACACAAGCAGAATCTTGACTAAAATTCTAACTCTGTCTATTTTTACCCGGTTTTCGCTGCAACTTGGAATTTCAAATACAACAGACTGTCCATTTCTCTCGGTTAATGAATAACATTGGAGAAAGACGCTTACAACAAAATTTTACTTGATCAATTTTAAAACTGACTTCACAAGGCTTAAAACATATAAGAAAATATGTCAGTCATCCATCCATCTATATACCAAAGACAAATCACTAGTTTTGATTTTTTTACTTGCTGAAGGGAAAGACAAAATGTCTGCAGTGCATTTCTCAGCTAATTAATAAATTTTCTCTTACCGCTGTCATTAGTTTAATATCCCATTCAATGTTCAGACATACATCTGTAACAATCGAGTGTTAAGTTAAAGGTATTTTTCATAACAAAGAGTCATAATTGGTCTTTTTAGGAGTAATACAGGATATTGTCATTCAACAAATAAACAAATATGGTTGACTGACTGATTTTATTGCTACATAACATCCTTTTAGCATTTTAAAAACAACATCTTGCTATATTATGAGAAGCGTTTTGCACATAATTTAACTAAGACTACAGCAAGATGTGAGTGGCAGTTATATCAATTGAGTATCAAATAAATTATGAAGGGATATGGAGTAAATCATCACGAGGCAAAGATTATAAATACATGGTAAACCCAAGCATTAGAACAATACTCTTATTGTTGTTTTTCATCTTGAAGTGACCATGAGGCCTTCAACAATGAGCTTTGCTCACACTTATAAGAAAGCACCGGTTTGAGCGGAATTTATTGCCAAATGTCAAACAACGTTACATCCATGTGTCTATTTGCTCGTGGACGCAGGGTCGTAAACAAACATCAAATCAACTTGAACATTACTCTGAACTGTTGCCTTAACAACAGACTAATACCAACATATAAACAAACACATTGAAACTGAACACATCTCGCCTGAAAATATCAAATCAGAAAGTATCAAAATAGGACGTCAGTTACACCCTACCGAATATGCAACAAATGCATAAATAATGAACTAGCGCCGTACAGCAATATCCTTTAAGCATTTCAAAAATAATTTCTTACTGAAATATGACAAGGGTATAATTAAGACTGCAGTATGATGCGAAACGCAGTTACTTTACATTACAACAAAAACTTCAAATATAAACTGAGTATGAGAAATATACATTGCGGCTGAAACAATGTCTTCACTGCGACCTCACTTAAAATTAACCTGGCGACAATAAAATATTATTAAAAGGCAAAAAATTACCGGGGACGGACACAATTTCTGTCTTAAAAGAAAGCCAAAGGATTAACCTTGAAGGGGAAATGTGAAATAATTGATTTAAAAGATGTATATTTCAAAGATCCAACATGATATCCCGTAACCAAGGTATAAGTGCGGGGTGGTATCTTCCATTGTGTTCATTATTTGGCGGTAAATGTTATCATATATACACTGCCGAGGCACTCACAGGGATCAATGTACCCCATTATGATAAAATTATACGAAATTAATTGGAATGTTTCGAGATTTCTATATCTAAATATTTATTTCGAACGGTAGTCGAATGTTTACTGTACAATTTAAAACAATAAAACAAACTATAGACAAAAAATCAAATCACGATTACCTGAATGGGCCTCTGACCCTTAGTTGTAATCATGACGTATATAGGTAAGTTCGATTTCATTTCTAAAAATAGAGCCAGTATTGTAGCAGACTCCACGAACTTTGGGTTTGCGTGGAAGGGCGGAAATTAAATTTTTGCACACGTATTGATCAATTCTTTATGATTTTGGAGAAAATCCGGAGATGTATATTTGATTCATCCAAATTGATGGACTTCCAGTTCAGTCCACTTAAACCGCAATTTACGCACTAATTACAAACTTTACAACCAAAAGGCAAACATTTACATTGCTTCTATACCTTAATAAAATACACGATTTAAGAAATCATTAAATTTTCTCATTAGAAACAACTTTTTGGAATTTGAAACTATGGAAAACAAATCTAAGTAGACCTTTTTTGTTTCGTTTAATGAAGAGTTCAATTTCTTTTGTTTAAATCTAATCACTTAGCTGAATATACTATAGTTAAGTTTCATTAACCCTCCCGTACACCTACAAACAACATATAAAATGAAAATATATGAAAACGTTTTGACGATTTTTGTAAATTTTAATACTCTGTTAAAAATATAATAATGATGTGCATAAACATCAATAATGATATTAATTACATACTTAGCGAAGATATGTTCTGTTTTGCATATGTAATATAGCCGGAAGTAAACAGTCCATATCATATACCCAGTCTGATATGGCCATATCAGACCGCCTCGTTCTGAAATATCAAGGTGATATGGCTATTTCGGCCCGGGTATGATGATAACTTCTAATTTGAAGTATATTATAAACAGATTAAGACATTGCCTTTTCCATATTAGCACGGTTATCATCCCTCGACCCATATCAGCCCTCGGCTGGCGCCTCGGGCTGATATAGGGGTCTCGGGATGATAACCGTGCTGATATGGAAAAGGCCATGTATTAATTTCTATGAATAACATTATCGACCAAGTGCGAATCGACGTGATCATTATCAGAGTCTAAACAATAGATGCGATTTCGATAAAGGAATTATTACTGTCGTAAAATCCATAAGTAATAATGACTTTTTCAACAGCCGCATATATTGTTTTGACTATCATAATGATCTCGTCGATTCGCACTCGGTCGATAGTAAGTAAGCGATTAGTGCATTTGTGGATATCAATAAACTTTTTGCAGTAAAAATAACACCCAAAAGATTAATGAATTCACCAAACAAGAAAGGTTTCACATTCTTAGCGAATAACTGATTGAACTAAGGTAGGCTGTAACATTTACTCTTTTCACTTATGAGGCAATTCAGCAAAAAAAAGAATCATAAACAAAATTAAGATGTGCCTTAACTTTCAATATATGAAAAAGACTATTTCAGTAATCATCACTCTAAAACTTGTCTGATACACAATCTCATGTTGTTGAATAATATAAAGAAAAAATCACATAAAACGAAACAATGAAATTCTGCCTAGAAGTAACACCGAAATGTGACAAAATTATGCTATTTGATTTTCCAATTGTGACATTTGATGACACCGTTGATTTTGAATGGGAAAGTCTGATTGTTTCTGTAAAATGAGAGTTTTTCAAATAGAGGTAGGTTGTAACTGACACTTAATATTTTGTCTTTGTCAGATATAATTGTCACATATATAGTGTTTTTACGTACATTGTATCTAGTGAAAGGGAAATACAAATAGCAAGCTAAAAACAATCTTTTTTTGTTTTTTCCCAATTAATAGCAGAATTCTGTTTTAGCTTGGAATGAATGCTTTATAAAGATAATGGTTATGTTGCTTAAAACACTTTTGTTATCTGTGTTTTAAGCTAGTTATATGTAGTTAAAGGTATATTTTGTCCACCACAGTAGTATTTCTAACCCATATGTTTTCCCTGTTTGGGACACTATAACTATTGTTCATATTTGTGAATTTAGAAAATGAATTCATTTACCTTCAGAAGTAAAGCTGTCAAATCTGCCTAAGAGACCACTTTCAATCGCACGAGGACCTCAGAAGACGCAAAATACAAGATAAGTTATTACAATTTTTGTATCAAAAAATATGTAAAAAATTCATAAAAATATTTTCATTTTGAAGCATATGTTCTAACATATATATATACAAATTTATATTTAACTTACATTTTACATGTGTTGAATTTAAAATCCAATTTTTGGGTTCAAGGCAGTGTTCATGTAAAACGAAACTTCAATAAAGATAAGAATGGCTCCATAATATGTTGTAACATTTCGCGCTCTGTTGGTGAAAAGTCTACTTTGAAATTCCTACTCACACATAATTTAAAGTTGGTAAATGTTATTAAAACATTTAATTTCACACTATTCTGGAGATTTTGTGAGAATAAATAAGAACTGCGAGAGTTAATCGTCCGAAAATGATGATAGAAAATATACCTACGTTTTTGAATGTTTGTATATCCAAGTCGTTAGTGTAATAAAACTCCACTTTTACTTAAATTAGATCGGTTAAATTCATTTTAGATACACGAACTAATCTGCTTAAATTTTTCAAAGCATTTAATTCCATCTTGACCAATTTATTATAAAAATAATCCACATTATTTCTATCTCTGATTTGTAAGAAATATACCCACTCAAAGATTCAAGTTTGTTGAAGAAATCATGTAAAGTATTTGTTAATTGCGTTCAAAACAAACATCTTCAAATATGTTTCAAAAATGTATATAATTTCTACCCTAAACAAAGAGGTTACGTTGAAGCAAGTGTCACTTTAGCTGAACATAATTGGCAAGATACAATAACACTTGCGAATTAAAGTTCGGACCGTTTGCCAGAATAGTCGTTTAATTACATATCTAGATGGTATTTATCTAAAAAGATTTTAATAGACGATATTTAACTAATGACAATGAGAATTTTACAAATCAGGTCTTGATATTAAATGTAAAGCAAATTTGACACTCTATTTAATTCAGATCTGCTATAATGAGACTACTGATATATGCTGAGTAATAACTCTTACACAGTTATAAAATTTGTCAATCCCAACTTTCCATAGAATATGACATAATCGATGACAACATATTTGTATGGAAAACACATCACTATTACAATAACATATAAGATACTCTATCGGTAGACTGAAAGGTACTTTGTATAACATTTAGAAATGAATACAACCTATTAAAGTATGCATGAAATCGACAATTTAACCTTTGCTAGTTTCCTTGATTTGCGCTTATTTATTTACAGGACAAAGTTCTGCGTATCCGTTCTTTCATTTTATAATAAAAAGTTGAAAAAATAAAATTAGGCAAGATACAAATCCAACAGTTTCTTGTATGTGACAGTCAGCTTTACAAAACATATCCTCATGCATATAGTATATACAGTGTATTAGGAATCAAACATCACACTTTTTTTATTTTCTTGCTTTGAAATGTCAAGTAAGAAGTGAGAACCGAACCGTCAGTCAAAAGAACGAACAATCAAAGAACAACGGCAACATCGGGAACACAAGGAAACAAGGACACCACTTGAGTATAGGTGAAGACACACATAAAGATGAACAACACGTACCCAATAAAAACCATATGGAGATCAGGTGTAGAATAAGCATCTCCTGCTTCTTATAAGACACCCGCCGTGTTGAACATGTCAACTCCGGTAGTAAAGTCAAATCCGATAGAGAAAAAGACAGACTTTAGTTGTGAAGGGAAAGATCTGTTGTCATCTGGTCAACAGATATCCAATAGCGATTTCCAAGATCGTAATGTCGACCGTAAAACTTCTGTAGTGATGACTTTAAGTTTTTGGTAACGTACCCTTGCTTAAGTAGTCTATTTGTAAGCAACTGAGCAATAGACTTATCATATAGCAAAGGATATAGCGAAGTAAATGCACAATATCAATATAAAAAGAAATATTAAAAGGTCAATTGTTCAGAGAACAATCGCAAGGTCTTTCACTGGTTTCTCTCCTGATAATATGTTTCAAGTGAGGATTTTTTTGTCCATTCTTGTAAAAAATATGTTATTACTTTTTGAGTCTTTCATTACATAGTATCTAAGGAAATTTTTTTTTAAGATTAACTTGTTGGAAAGGACATGGAAGTCACTTCCGTCTGTAAATGTCATTTATTTCCTCTTTACAACATTATAAAAATCCAGATATGGTTGCTAGTGAATTTTAGATATTGTTGCTTGAAACCTTGATCCCATTTTCATTCGTGACATTTTACTTTGACATTTGAGTCAAGTTCCCAAGTCTCTACGACTTACTGTTTTGGAGTATTCAGCATTGACGAAAACTAAAAAACTCCAAAGGGCAATAACTCATTCAAATTTTTTGCGGCCCATGTAACAAAGTAACGTCATTCTTTTCTTTACATTTGATAAGCTTTCTATTACAGTTTCGGAGTTTATCCCATAACAATGTTTAGCATCAAAATTCGACAAGCAAACTTTCTTTTTGGGAAAAGATGAACATTAGAACATATCACATAGAGGTAATGACAAAATTATCGAACAGAGTTGTCAAGAGCCGAAGTCCATGAGACAAAAAGACAAATCACTGGAAAAAATTGTCGACCGCAATAGTCCTGACTTAGTACAGGCATTCCAAAAAATTATGGCTTAAACCTGTTTTATGGCTAGCCAAACCTCCCCTTCCATTGTGGTAGTGTCTGGTAGCAACTCATAGCAATTGCTATTGAAAGGTTGTAGACAATTAAAAGAAACGATCATGGCATGATCATGAAATCAAACAAAGCATGGAATTTAATGAACGACAAATTTACCATACATGTAGCTCATTATATCGTACAAAAATCCATGAATTTAAGTTTTGTAATGCTAGACCCGTCCTAGAAGCGGTAGTGCTGTATATATCGTTTCGTTTAAATCTATATTTTATACTAAGATGTAAACAAACACATCCAAGTATTTTCATTTACAGGTTAAAACCTTCTGTATTCATTGCCATGTAATGCAACATTCGTATGAAACATTTTCTTACAACGATAGTTAGACTACAAAACTAAAAACCAATTGTCTTCAAGCACTGTATATCACTTATCATACCCCTGCTTCAGCTCGACAATACATAGTGATCATGGTGTCCGTTCGTTCGGTCGTCCGTTCGTTATTCCGTTCACTATTGGGTACACACTTTGTGGTGACAACCCCTCCTAGACCACTGGCTGAAATTCACAGAGTAAAACTTTCACAGAATGTTTTATGCATATTGCCATTATGCAGCAGCTTTTTTGAAATTTGATTTTATTTGAGTTTTTTTAATTATCTGATTTCTTGAATCAAATAAGACCCTGTTATAAGTTACATACTTCAAGGAGACCACTGAGTGAAATTCATTGAAACTTTCACTGAACTTTCTGACAGTATATATTGCCGTTGTACATCAAGTACTTGGGGGGAAATTTGATATTATTTCATTTATTGGGAGGATTTTCTATTTCTTGAATCAAATGGGGAGCGGGTTTATATACTTGTGAGCATTGCTCACAGTTTTTCTAGTTTTGGCTTTATTTTAATATCTTCAGGATAGTATTTGTGAGCCTCTTCCAATGTTAATTAAACCTACTGATTATGTTTTACCATATGCTATAATTCAAGAAAAAAGCAATGTAAAACTCAGCGAACTGCGGTTAGTTTATATTGATATTGTAACTCTGGTTTTTTAAATGACTGTCATGGAAAGAGAAAACTACATAGGAAATGTATCTCATAAAACCTTATCTCCAAATAATATAAAAGAAATGGCAGTGAACTTTAGCTTTGCAGAAGGCCATTTTGTGCACATAGGAAATATTCAGTGATCCGTAAAAGTTAACCATCTGCTTTAAAAAATCCGACCCAGGCGTAATTTCGCTGACTTATTCTATACAGTCTTTGACCAATGACGAGAATACTCTTATGCATATTTAGCAGCATACAAAATAACAAAGAAAAAAGACAAAAAGGGGGAACTCTTGACATAAAAAATCATCAAAACAGTTTTGCTTGAGTTTCTATGGCAACCAAATACTCCATCACCCTTTACAGCCATTTTGAGGCTCTTTCCAAAGAATTTGGTCAGGGTTACGTTAATAATCTAGATAATATATGCTGCTATAATTTAAATACAATAATCAGCAGAAAATATAATCTGTCTCAATTTTTCATTTTTTATATGGT
>MJUU01033279.1:283371-299748 GCA_002080025.1 Modiolus philippinarum | reverse complement strand
CAAAGCTGGGATAAAGACGAGACCAGTAGGCAAAATCAATGACAACACATAGGGGACCAGGCCAAAAGGTCAATGATACACTTAGCACCTCGTCAATAACGATTGCAGCGCCCTCTATATTAGCACAAAAATTCCCTCCTGAACTAATTTGCATATTTTAGGGAAAATTAGGGGAAAATGAAAATATTTTACAAAGAATGCACTATGGGGCTCCTCGCCAAAAGTGATCTGAGGTAACCCGTTCTACTACTCATTTCATTAACAATTTTGTACATTAGAATAGCTTTCTGATATTTAACCCGGTCTGTAAAAGGGAGCCATTTCAAAGAAAACATAAATTGTGAGGATACTGAAATGTCACATTAACTGAATATAATATTGGTAAAACAAATGATTGTTTCATTGACACATTTGTACCATAATTTTATATTGATCGTCTGTGCAAATGGTCTGCAAACCGAATGGTATGGTATATAAAAATTTGGCGAACTGACCACTTTAAAAAATTTACAGTCACAATTTTTCAAATTGAGTGAAAATTACCAAAAATTCAAATCATATGTATGAACTGACAGAAAATGATAAAATTACAGATCAGTATTAACTTATGACGATTCTTGGAAAGGAACTTGAACTTTTTGTGGAGAATATTCAGGAAAATCCATCAGGAATATTAATATACATCGAAAAAAAAAATCATACTGTCGCACAACGGAAATAAACCCGGACTTTTATGTAGACAATCTATGCACTTGGTCAAGACAAAGAAGGGAGAATGAATACAAGTATCATTATGATATCATCTCTAATGTACATGAGATCTTATACCCCTTCAACGCCGTTTGTCTGGAAAATCTCTCCATGAAAAAAAATGGTTGTCTTCTGTGGTACTTAATAATCCTACGGTTCTCAAGTTATAGTACAATGTGTGGACAGAAAGTGTTATTTCATGCATTTTGGGGATACTCAAAGTCCTTACGTCAATGTACAAAAAATTGTTCACGTGTTATTTTTTTTCATTTAGATGCAGCAATAATACAATAACCTTTTTTAACTTTAGGAGGAGATTTGCTGACGTATAATGATATCAGGGGGAAAATCAAATTTTACACCATTCAACTTTTTCATTGATATGAAAAAATATCAGATTGTACATTTGTTGTTTTTTCTTTTTTACAGAAATGATTAACATCATGGACTTGTATCTTACGTTAAAATGTCTTTTTATTCAAATCAGATCTTTGATGAAACTGCTTAATAAATATGAAAAAAATATGATTAATTACAAAGATTAATTTTTTATAGCCTTTTTCTTTTTTAATAAAATGTTCATCTACCTTGACAGGATTTTTTTAATTACGCGCTGATTTAAACAGAAGTATTTGAGTTGTATCTTTGAGGTATTAATCTGTCAAGAAATAGTAAGAAAGTATCCATAGGATATTTTCCAATTTCAATTGCAAAACTTATAAATACAACGCTATTCTTAACGATAAATAACCTAGCCCCCCCCCCCCCCCCCCCCCCCCCTCGGGCGGCACCTTTTCTGAAAATTTACGGAGATGTTCCAACAGTAGTTCAAAACCAAGACCCCTTTCTAGACAAATTTTGATGGATTCCTTTACACCATTCTGGACAAATTAACACTTCTTACAGGACAATTAGGGTTTATCTACATGTCAAGCCAGTATACCAATTATATATAGTCGATTAAGTTGTTAGAATGCAATTTTTATCTACTCATTCCCGCTGGAAAATTTTTTCATGACATGAATGTAACCAGATACTCTCATAGATACCCCATAACAGACAAGGAAATTTGACCCCTTTCAACACAAGGTTAATAAAATATACCCCATTCTAGACAATTCAGCTCGATTGTCGGAACATACCCAGTACCACATATATAGGCAGTGCCCACAAAGGGTATAAAATTGGTTGAACTTGCTTTATTGGTCTTTCTTGTCATTTCCGACCAAAATAAGGAATCTTTGTAAAGAACCTTCCATATATCATTCCAATACAATGAAGTTAAATCTGCTTCGATACCAGATGATGGAAATAATTACTTTCCCGCGAGCCCAATGTTTAATATGTTCCGTGCTGGTTGCCATGATTTTATGGATTCGGAATGCAATGAGCTGTTTTTGTAAAGGACCTTACAAACATAAATACTATAAAGTTTGGTAAATTTGCTTGAAGGGTTTCTGAGGAGATGATCAAAATCTGATTTGCCAGCCGGACTATTGTTAAAGTAAGGTCTGTACTGGCGAATATAATTTTTCAAAAAAATTTGTTAAATTAGAACAAAATAGGCAATATTCGATTAAACTTGTTTCAATAATTCCAGGGATAACAAAATACATAGGTTAATGTGAATTTTAGGATCTGCATATGCGCATTTCGACAACTTATGTCTCATCAGTGCAAATAAAATCAGAACATTGTGACATCCATGAACTCTGTATAAAAGCAAATATAGAACAAAGTACCAATAGGGTCTAAATAGGAAAGCCAAAATCAGCTAAGGACAGAGCTATGCAAGAGGGAGATCCTCCTTTAGGTTTTAACAAAATTTTCTTCAATTTAAATATTGCAAATATTCAAATTATATCGGTTTTCGGAAAGGCACCGAAGTACTGGGTACTGAGTTGGTGAATACCCTTGGGGACTAACAATCCACCAGTAGTAGCATCGGCCCAGTGGTAACAAATAACAAAATACCGAGGTTACTGTGAATTTAGATTCTGCATATGCGCAGCTCTCTCCTTAGCTGATTATTTGTTACCACTGGGTCGATGCCACTGCTGGTGGACTTTTAGTCCCCGAGGGTATTCACCAGCCCAGTAGTCAGTATTTCGATGCTGACCCGAAAGCCGATACTATTTGGAACCTTACAATATCTAAATTTTTGTAAATTTTGTTGAAAACTAAGGAGTATCTCCCTCATGCAAAAGCCCTGTCCTTAGCTGATTTTGGCCTTATATTAAGATCATATTGGGTTTTTGTTCTCTATCAGTTTTTACATATCTTTGAGTTTATGGACTTCCAAACGTTTAGATTTTATCTGCACTGAAGAGACATAAGTTGTCGAAATGCGCATATGCAGAAATTAAATTCACAGTAACTTCGGTATTTAGTTATTCGACAAGAGATGTTTCCCCATAGGAATCTTTGTAAAATACTTTTCATCATTTCTGTATTGCTTCAGTAGTTTCAGAAGAGCATGAAAATGTGAAAAGCAAAAGAACGACAGACGAGCGATGGATGCCAAGTAATAGCACTGACGGTGAGGTAATACACATCAAATGCACGGTGCACATCTGAAATATATACTGAAGCATTCCATAGGTTTGTTTGAGGACAAAGTTGCAGATAATGGAGGTAGAAGCACAAAACAGTATTGTCTCAGTCTTTCGGTATCAATTTATATAAAGAGAGCAGCAAACTACCATGTACCCACTGGGTACCCAACTTACATAAATGCCCTTCATTGCTTGGTATGCCAAATGCATAACAAAACCCTTTCTTAGCTCCTCACTTCATGAGTAACTGCAGTCAAAGATAGCCAACTTAAGTTATATAGTGATAAAGTATACTCAACAACAAGTAGGGTTAATCAGATCTGGATTCACAAAATCTCATTAGCATATCGATCTTCGACTGAAATTATATATAAATGCAACAAAATTTTCAACACTTTATACTACCTACCCACATGATAAGATAAGGTTAGTACTTCAATCTTTAATACATCAGTCCTTCTATAATCATATCTGTTGCTTGTTAAAGGTTGTGCTTATTTTTTAAACATCACACTGATTCAAACAAAAAGTATACAGAGGAGGACGTCATCGCAATGCTGGATGTTTTAACTGATAGCATGCTTACCGAATTTGGAGGACAAGTATTCAAGCGGACAATATGGATACCAATGGGGACTAATTTTGTGCCACTTTTTTTTTTTAAGCTTTTTCCATTTTTTTTTCTTTATTCGTATGAAGCCAGGTACATACAAGCGCTAGATTAGATAAAAGACAATAAGCTAGCCAAGTCATTTAATTTCAGTTTCTGTTATATAAATGATGGTCTTTCATTGAACAATCCTCAATTTAAGGATAAGTACATTCATCTTATATACCCAAATGAACTCAAAATTAAAGAAAACACTGATACACTATCATTAGCTTTATACCTGAACTTCATCTAAAACCGAAATTTTAGGAAAAGCCTGGTGATTTTAACTTTCCAAAGTGAACTTCTCGCTTTTTGAGCGTTCATCCCCAGCATTTTGGCATTTTACATTTCACAACATATCCCCTAATAGTCCAACCCGTAGTTTGTACAGAGATTTTTTTCAACAAAACAAAATATACACCAACATGACCAAGGTTATGCTCTATGTTGCAATGTCACTCTAGAATTTCCACAGTAGTCGCCACAATTTGACAGATCGTAACAATGTTTCTATTTCACAACAGAAATGACAAACACCAACTATAACAAGACCAGACTTTTTCATTGGTAATGAAATGGATGTCACACACGCAGCATATCATGCTTATCCTTCCCAAACATCTGATGATACTCCTGGTTTTCAGTGGGAGTCATACAGTGCTTAAGTTTATAGTGCATGTTTTCTTGTATATCACACTGTCATCTTTAGCTTTGTCTTGTTGGTAATGTTTATGATATCAATTTTTCCTCATTATGTTCAAATATTCGAAATACTAGTATTCAGAGAACTTTTTCCATTTTTTTACATCAGCATGCCCACTACTTTTTGCAATTGAGGATACATGTATCTCTTGAAACTCGAATTTAGGGGTACAGGGTATTTTTTAGGGTACATGCCCATTCCAATATATTTACTTCACTATTTACAAGAGGCTCTCAAGAGCCTGTATCACTCACCTGGACCATGGCTTACATTGATAAAAGGTATTTCCAGTAAGGTCTAATGTTAAACTATGTTCCCTGCTGGAGGCCTCAGACTGGATGAAGACATGCCCAACGCAAATTTTGAGGGGCCACAAAGGACTTTTGTGATTGAATAAGTGGTTTTGGAGACCTAAATCCAATATAAACTATTTTAATGCTGGCAGCCATATTGGATGAGGTGTGGTCCTCCTGGATACCTTTATTAGAAGGATCCATCAAAGTATCATTGTGTTCTAATTGTACAAGTTGTTTCAGAAAGGATCTTTAAATGGGTTTGAATGTGTTATCCATTTCGACACATTCCTGACCACCTTTCAAAAATAATTTGTGCAGGGGTCTCCCTTATAATCTTGGTAATAATTATTGCCAAAATCAAAACATTACAAGCCCCTTTCAAAAAATATGTGGGCAGGGGTTCTCCTTATTAACTATTGGTTACATATTTCTGGAAACAAACTTAAAATTTAGCATAATACTTATTTTTCTAAAATTTCAGTTTTCTTGTTTGGTTTCCATGGCAATCACAAGCTCCATCATCCATTACAACCCATATCAGAACACCATTCAAAAAAAATTGGGCAGGGGTTCCCCCTTATAATCAAGGTAATACATATTGCTGAAATTAAAACATTCAGTCACCCTTTTACACAAAAATTGATAGGTGTTCCATGGAACACTTGGTCGCCTGCACTACAGAAGAGCCATTTTTGGCCCAGTGAAGCTCTAAAATATGCAAAATTAAAATTTTACTTATAATGTGCATGTCTAGATTAGGAGAAAAACATATTCTGGAAATTTGGTTAAGAATATGAATTACAATCTGATTTAACATATGAGCTTAGTGGCTTGGCAAACCTCTAGAATCGGTAAAAAAAAATCTAATTATAATGTGCATAACCAGACCTGATATACAACATATACTGAAAATTAGGCTGGAATCTGACAGACAGTTGTGAAGGAGTCGAAGATTAAAAACCCAATTAAAAAATGAGCTATTTTGGCTCTGTTAACCTCTTAAATCTGTAAAATCAAAATTTTAAATATCCGGTGCGCAACTATATCAAGTAGTCAATGTATTCTGAAAGGCTGGTTGGAATATGATTTACAGTTTTGAAGGAGTTCCACATAAACAAACAGAATTAATAAATGAGCTATTCTAGCTCAGTGAACCTCTAAAACTGCAAAATCAAAATTTTAAGTATCAGATGCACAACCACATCAGGTGAACAACATATCCTGCAAGTTTGGTTGGAATCTGACTTATAGTTGTGATGGAATTGGGGATTAACAAACCAGATTATCAAATGAGCAATTTTGGCTCTGTGAACCTCTAAAATCTATAAAATCAAAATTCTATATATAAGGTGCACAACTACATCAGGTGAACAATCTATCCTGAAAGTTTTGTTGGAATCGGACTGGCAGTTTTGAAGGAGTTGCGGATTCAAAACAGACAGACTCACAAATGAGCAATTTTGGCTCTGTGAACCTCTAAAATCTGTTAAATCAAAATTCTAAGTATCAGGTGCACAACTGCACCCAGTGTACAACTCATCCTGAAAGTTTTGATAGAATCTGACTAGCAGTTTTGATTGATTGATTGATTAGTTAGAGTTTAACGTCCAATGAGCAATATTTCAGCTATATCAGGACGAGAACAAGTTAATCAATTCAAAACAAACTGTAAGTAAAAGAAGAAAGAAATAAAGGTGGAAGGGACAACCGGGGCAACGACTTTTGATTGCCACTGGAAAAGGGGAGAAATGGGTAGGGGCAGGAAATTTAGCCTTCTATACGACACCCAGTGCGAGCAGTTTTGAAGGAGTTGCGGATTCAAAACCAACAGACTCACAAATGAGCAATTTTGGCTCTGTTATCAAATGAGCAATTTTGGCTCGGTGAACCTCTAAAATCTGTAAAATCAAAACTCTATATACAAGGTGCCCAACTACACCAGGTGAACAATCTATCCTGAAAGTTTTGTTGGAATTGGACTGGCAGTTTTGAAGGAGTTGTGGATTTAAAACAGACAGACTCACAAATTAGCAATTTTGGCTCTGTGAACCTCTAAAATCTGTAAAATCAAAATTCTAAGTATCAGGTGCACAACTACACCCGGTGAACAACTTATCCTGAAAGTTTTGTTAGAATCTGACTAGCAGTTTTGAATGAGTTGCGGATTCAAAACCAACAGACTCACAAATGAGCAATTTTGGCTCTGCTAACCTCCAAAATATGCAAAATCAAAATTCTAAGTATCAGGTGCACAACTACATCAGTTAAACAACATATCCTGAAAGTTTGGTAGGAATCGGACAAGTAGTTTTGAAGGAGTTGTGGATTCAAAAACTGTCGGGACGACGCAGGACGACGACGACGACGTAAGACGACGTAAGACGACGGATAGTAAATCCTTATGTGTCGACTCTGCTTACAGCAGGCGACACAAAAAATTTGGGCAGGGCTTCCACTTGTAATCTAGTTCATACATAGTGCTGAAATCACAAATAAAATGTCTAGGAGAGTACTTTTTACTAAAATCTTCTGGTTTCCATGGCAACTGTGAGCTCCATCATCGATTACAATTCATATCAGACCATAATTCAAATAAAATTTGGACAGGGGTTACCCTTAAAATACATAGGGTCCAATGTTAAAACTGTTCCTTGCCGGCAGCCATCTTGGATGAGGTACGGAGCTGTTGGATGAGGTACTGACCTTTCGGAAGGAGCTGTTAGTTGAGGTACTGACCTGTCGGACGCCTTTTTTTAAAAAGGACCATCTAAGGACCATTGTGCCTAAGTTTGGTTAATATTGGACTGGTAGTTTCTGAGAAGAAGATCTTTGAATGTATTTTCCATAGGGTTCAATGTTAAAACTATGTTCCCCGCTGGCGGCCATATTGGACGAGGTACATACCTGTTGGATTCCTTTTTACAATGGGATCATCTAACCATTGTGCCCAAGTTTGGTTATAATTGGACCGGTAGTGTCTGAGAAGATCTTTGATGAGAAGATCTTTGAACGTCTTTTCCATAGTGTCCAATGTTAAAACTATGTTCCTGGCTGGTTGCCATTTTTGATGAGGTGCAGACCTATCGGATACCTTTTTTAAATGGGACATCTAAGGACCATTGTGCCTAAGTTTGGTTATAATTGGACCGGTAGTTTCTGAGAAGAAGATCTTTGAATGTATTTTCTTGGGTCCAATGTTAAAACTATGTTCCCCACTGGCGGCCATCTTGGATGAGGTACGGACCTGCCGGATACCTTTTTTGGAAGGGACCATCTAAGGACCATTTTGACTAAGTTTGGTTATAATTGGACTGGTAGTTTCTGAGAAGATCTTTGAACATTTTTTCTATAGGGCTCAATGTAAAAACTATGTTCCCCACTGGTGGCCATCTTGGATGAGCCTTTGAGGTACGAACCTGACGAATACAGTTTTTAAAGGGGGCCATCCAAGGACTATTGTTACCAAGTTTGGTTCCAATTGGCCCATTGGTTTCAGAGGAGAAGATCTTTGAATGAAAAGTTTATGACAGACGGAGGACGGACTGACAAATGCAAAGTGATGGCAAAAGCTCAGGTGAGCTAAAAAGGGGTTCAGCGATTGGACGCAGTGATCAAAAGAAACCAATCCAATAGCACAACACACTTCAATTACTACTCTACCTACACTTTTTATGTAAAATTGGCCAAAGGGTTGTCAAGTTAGAGTATGACATGTAAAAAATTGCCTTAAAATTGACGAATAAAGTCCCATAACTCTTGCAAGAAAAATAATCGAAATTTCACGAAAAAGTATACAGATCGTGTGGCCATCGTACTCCATACCTCTACAAAGTTTGAAGTAAATTGGCCAAAGGGTTGTCAAGTTATAGTGCGACATGTAAAAAATTGCCTTCAAATTGACGAATAAAGTTCCATAACTCTTGCAAGAAAAATCAAGAAAAATCAAAATTTCACGAAAAAGTATACAGATCGTGATGCCATCATACCCAATACTTCTACAAAGTTTGAAAGGAATTGGCCTAAGGGTTGTCAAATTAGAGCGCGACATGTGAAAAAATTGTCTTAAAATTGACGAATAAAGTCCCATAACTCTTGCAAGAAAAATCAAAATTTCACGAAAAAGAATACAGATCTTGTGGCCATCGTATACTCAATACCCCTACAAAGTTTGAAGCAAATTAACCTAAGGGTTGTCAAGTAAGAGTACGACATGTATAAAATTGCCTTAAAATTGACGAATAAAGTCCCATAACTCCTGCAAGAAAAATCGAAATTTCACGAAAAAGTATACAGATTGTAAGGCCATCATATCCAATACCTCTACAAAGTTTGAAGTGAATTGGCCAAATGGTTGTCTAGTTAGAGCACGACATATGAAATGGACGGACGGACGGACCGACCGACGGAGGGACGGACAGACAGTCGGACGGACAGAAGGACGGACGGACAATCGGACATTGGTATACCATAATACTTCCGTCATTAGACGGGCGAATAAAAATTAACCAAAATCAAAATCCTTATCACATGCACATCTTCAATATAGGTACAAAAGATCTGCGAAATAAAAACTTCCTAGCATTAAAACTGTAGGAGGATTTGCGCTGACAAACTATGTACCCTCTATGAAAAATTACCAAAAATGACTAAGTTCAACAATGTAAATTTTTGACAATTTATCAAAATCAATTGACAATTCACCAAAATCAACATCCTTATCACATGCACATCTTCCATATGTACAAATGATCTGCAAAATAAAAACTTTCTAGCATTTAAACTGTAGGAGGAGTTGGGCAGACAAACCATGTACCCCCCTCGGACGGACGGACAGACAGATGGACGGACAGGGGTAAAACAATATGCCCCCCAGCAAGGAAAACCCACCTAAACAGAACTTTTTGAATTTCTCACAGTAGTGTGCCTACCAAAGTCTCATTCATTACTTGAGAGCGTATAACCATTTGTGATGTTTCATTACCTTTTATGAAAGATATGTTGATTTTTGTTAGTTTTGAAACTTAAATCAACTTCCTGTTTCATTCACATTAGCATCATAATATTTGTTCACAATATATTCAAGCTAGCAGATATTATTTAATCAAAATAACACATACAGTCATTATTCTTTGTAAATTTTTTGTCAAATGAAATTTACACCCTAAACATTGTATCTCATACATTGAATATTTCATTCCATTCCCATGATATGACTATAAAGCGACAATAAAGATTATCACAAAACAAGCATAATGATTTCTGCACTATAGGGTCTGTAAGTCTCGTTCAATTTTGGAACTTCCGGGTATATAATTTGTACCCGGAAATTGCATTTTTAACAGAAAAATATGACGTTTTAAGCAAAGAATTTGGACGTCATAATCCCACAACGTCATATTTTAGCGGGAAACGTTTTCAAATTTCAATTTTATCGTGATTTCTCGGTGTCACATGACGAGACTTACAGACCCTATTCACAAATGTTGGCAAACAAGCCTAGTTGGTTCAACGAATTATTTTGGTATCAATCACTTTGAAATCTTCAGGTGGACTACATTTATTTGTTACTTATTTGGCAAATGTCTTTCCATTATATCCACACATATGTCTCTCCAGGTTGAAAAATGTAATGTAAAATCTGAAATAGGAAGCATGTTAGTTAATTTATTTATGGCAAATAAAACTCTTATAATTTTTAAATTGTCTTATAATTACTTAAAATAACTAAGTGATTTAAATTTTGTGTCTTAAGTGGAAAATATCACTTCACATGACGGAGCATGACAGAAAAAAACATCAAAGCGGTTAAAACACACCATCACATGGAAGATCAATCAAGCCTGAAGTTATTTCCTGCTGATGGAGAAGTGCTTATTTTTATTTCAGTATAATAGTATTGTAATAAAACCTAAGATTGACTGGGCGGAGTTTGCCTTAAACTTTGAACTGGGGTAAACCTACTGTTTCAGTGTAGTTCCAACATAAGGTGTTTAAAAATTACAAACAAGTTAATCATTAATAATCATGTATGATCTTTACAGTGAACACTTTTAAAAATCAAATAGTTTGTCAGTCTGACTAAAGATCAGCCCTCTATCCATGTCAACTGATCTTTAGCCAGACTGATAGTGTGTTTTGTATGCCCAAAGATATAGATAGGAACATTCACTAATCAAACTACATTGATATGTTAATAGGATGACTGTTTTTGGCCTCTTGTACCTTTTCATGGTGAGGAATGATCAAAGCCTGAGTGACAGGTAACTCAGCCCAGTCAATCTAAACTTTTCTTACAATACAATTACATCCTTCTCCTCAAGTAACGTCCATAATAATCAATTCATACATGCCAACACTCCGGAATTCTCTCAGATGGTCCGGAACTTTCTGGCCGTTTCCGGAATCGGGGAAGGTAGTTGAAATGTCAGGGATTTATGCCAATTCTCAGGAATTCTCTGTGATTTCTTCTTTTTCAGGAGGAAAAAAATAAGTCTCCATTTAAAGAAAATTACATGGAAACCAATTTTTAAAACGATGAATATATAAAAATGTGTGTATAACTTAAAATTTATTCTTTAAATAACCCTTTTCTTAACCTGCTTTAATCAGAATTAGTTTTCTATCGATAAAAATCATTCCAATGTTTGTAATATTTACAATCAACGTCATTGAAGTGGCATATTTGCTCTCTGGAAATCCCCTCAAATTCAAACTTAAGCTGTCCCCAGGCCCCTCGCCCTGATGTCAGGAATTTTACCTGAAATATGTTGGCAAGCAATTTAAAAGTTTCTTGGCTTTATAATCATGGATAGTGGCTATCTTAGATGACAAATTTTCTTACTATTGGCTGGATGAGTGCCCTGTGGTTGTTACAATTTTGTGACCTTACCCTTCTATTTGAATTTTATTTGGCAATGGATGACAGCAATTGTATGAACACTTTGTCAGTTAGGTTTATGTTTGTTGACAATCAAGCATCCATGGGTACAAAGTCATGTATGTTAGGTCATGGGCTGAAATCCCTTTCCTTGCCCCCCCCCCCACTTCCCATCTAGACTGTTTTTTTCAGTCCTCCTATATCCCATCTTCAAAATAAAACATGTTAAAACGAACATAACCTGCATACATATACAGTATAGGGCCACTTTTATAGTACACTGCGAAAAATTCTTGTATTTTCGTTTTAACCTAAGTTTCATCTTTTAAGCTCCATAATTATTCAATGATAAGTAATATGTAGTGAAATTTGGTACCAAATTAAGCTAATTTAATATCCTTACAGTGAACTCAAGTTTGGGCACTTTACGCCATTTTTTTGATCTGGGGATACAAAAATTGTACCCCTCCCCCTGCAAAAAAATAGCGAAAATGACAATTTTAGGCTGTCAATTCCTTTCAGATAAACAACCCTCGTCATTTGATCTAGTGTTTATGCCTAACTTATCTGTTGTGATACAATGTTGGAAAATAAAACCATTAATGTCCACAAAATTTTGATTTTCGGTATAAAATTTTTGAAAAATGGGAATTTTAGATTTTTTCACAATTTCGACATTCTCACTTTTTGGTCGTAAATATCTGATTATATATTTAATTATTGCAGATGTAATAATGATTTATGATATGTAAGCAACAAATCGTGTGCAAACATTTTAGTTTCAGACGTCTTATAGGTTCAGAAATGTCAAAATTAGCACCCCTTCCCCTAAAAATTAAGGGAAAATATGAAATATTTAGGCTCTAAATGATTAAAGAATAACGTTTTATTGGAATTCTAGTGTGTATTTCACTAAAGCTGACATGCAGAAGATCATTTAAGTAGGTTTAAACTTTTTAAAAGGTCTCTTTTTGATTCTTCTGCTCGAAATTGTATGCAAAATGGGAATTTTCCGTTTTTCAGAATTTCTGCTGTTTTGACTTTGAGATGCAAATACTTCATAAAATTGATATATAACTTGAAAATGTTGATTAGATATCCTATCATTATATCTAAGCCATAAGAAAATATGTTTTTTAAGCATTTTTAGAATAACTACAGTCTCATAGATTACAAACATATAACCCCTTACCACAAATATTCAACACAATTTATTTCATTTTATTCAGCTTGAAAAGCTTAAACATTGTATAAAGGTCCAATAACATATCATTTCAAATACAAAAATACATAGAGACTCCCATATATCACAAATAAGATCATGTGTGTGGTTTATGGGCAGTTATACAACAATTAAACTTTGAAATTTGTAAAATTCCGAAATGCTAAAAAATCCCATTTTTCACAAAAAACGCCCAAAATATACAATTTTACCCATATTTTGACGTTAAAATTGCATATTGCATTATAAAAAATGCATTTTATTTAAAGAAAGTAAAACATTAGTATGTTTTGTTCATATAAATGTACAGACATACATATTCTGGGGATTTTTAGGCATCATTGTCCTGGGGTAGGGGTAAAATTTTCGGAATTTAGAGTCACATTGAACACTCCTTGTTCTTCTAAACATTGTTTTTATATAGCTTATATATCGGTTAGAACGATGCATATCTGGCATATCTGCATATAAATCCTCCAGATTTGCCACATATAACTATTTAAAAGTGAATTTTGGACAAATCTGAAATGCTGAAAATTTCCATTTTTCATCAGTTCTGTACAAAATATTGAGTTTAAGCTGATAAGTGGGACTTAAAATAAAAATATTTTGATAGAAATTATGCAACATTGTTATATTCAATGCAGATTTTGTGTGTTTTGGTTATTTAAATGCGAATATAGTAAAAAAAATTACTATCATAGGGAACATTTGTTGGGGTAGGGGTAGGTTTTTCGGTATTTAGAGTCACATTAAACGCTCCTTGTTTTTCTAAACAGTGTTTTAAGACAACTAATGTATCGCTTAGAACAATTAAATGGCATAGTTGCAGATGGATCCTCCAGATTGGACAAATTTTACGATTTAACAATGAACTTCGGAGAAATCTGAAATGTTGAAAATTCCCATTTTTCATCAGTTTGGGCCAGATATTGAGTTTAAGTCAACAAATGGCTGTTAAAATACCGAATCATGATGTAATTCATGCAACATTGTCATATGTAACACACATTTTGCATGTTGTAGTTATTTTTATGCGAACTTGGACAAAAAATTGACAATTTTAGGGAAAATCTGTTAGGGTAGAGGTAAGATTCTCTGTATTCAGAGTCACATTAAACATCCCTTGATATTCTAAACACTGTTTAAAGACAACTCATGTATTGCTAAGAACAATTAATTGGCATATCTGCAGATATTTCATCCAGATTTGCCATATATAACAGGTTAACAGTGAATTTTGGGCAAATCTGAAATATTGAAAAATCCCATTTTTCATAAATTTCGGGCTCAATGTTAAGTTTAAGTCAACAAATGGCTGTTAAATTACCAAATCAGGATGTAATTTATGCAATATTGTCATATTCAACACACATTTAGCGTGTTTGAGTTAATTTGTTGCGAACATGGACAAAATTGACAATTTGAAGGAAAATTTGTTGGGGTAGGGGTAAGATTTTCGGTATTTTGAGTCACATCAAACACTCATTGTTTTTCTTAACAATGTTTTCAGACATCTACTGTATCGCTTAGAACAATTAATTGGCATATCTGCAGATATATCCTCCATATTTGGCATATATAACGATTTAACAGTGAACAAATTTGGGCAAATCTGAAATGTTGAAAATTCCCATTTTTCATCAATTTTAGGCAAAATACTGAGTCTAAGTCAACAAATGGCTGTTAAAACACGAAATCATGGGATAATTTATGAATCATTGTTATATACAATACACATTTTGCGTGTTCTGGTTAATTTTATGCTTACATAGACAAAAAATTGACAATTTTACAGTAAATTTGTTGGGGTAGGGGTAAGTTTTATTGATGTTTGATGTTTATATTACATAAGAATGACCATTATTTGTAATGGGTGTAAAGCCCATATAATAAGCTTTCATTTGATACCTACTTTAAATGATATTTGTTTACTAAAAAGTAATGTTGGGCAACTTAGTCAAATCTGGAAATATTCAAAGATCCATTTATTTGGTCTATTTGAAAATAAAATTTTGGTCATTAAGAATATGTTAACATATTTTATGTTCAAGAAAATAGATTGAAAACTAACAAGAATATGTGTCTAACGGACACAATGCCCCGCCCCCTCACACCTATTTCGAGCAATGNTATTTCATGATCAGTGAAGCATGAAGTTGGTGGCATGGGTAAATATTTGTTATGTTTTTTTTATTCATACCCTAATGTATATTTAAATGAAGTTTCACGATAATAGCAATCATGCTTCACAGAAAAAAAACTTCAACCTAAGGGTAAAGCTCATACTACCCCCCTTTAATCCAAGATCAGTGAAGGGTAGCGAGGCTAATTTGTATTATGATTTTTGTTTAATTATACCCTAATGTGTATTTATACAAAGTTTCATGATAATAGGAGACATCCTTCACAGAAAAAAAAAAAACTTCAACCTAAGGGTAAACCTCATACTATCCCCCTTTTTTCATGATCAGTGAAGCATGAAGTTGGTAGTCAGGATAAAATTTTATTATGATTTTTGTTTAATTATACCCTAATGTGTATTTATACAAAGTTTCATGATAATAGCATACATCCTTCACAGAAAAAAAAACTTCAACCTAAGGGTAAACCTCATACAACCCCCTTTCTTTCAATGATCAGTGAAGCATGAAGTTGGTAGTCAGGATAAAATTTTATTATGATTTTTGTTTAATTATACCCTAATGTGTATTTATACAAGGTTTCATGATAATAGCATACATCCTTCACAGAAAAAAAACTTCAACCTAAGGGTAAACCTAATACTACCCCCCTTTTTTTCAATGATCAGTGAAGCATGAAGCTGGTAGCCGGGATACAATTTTTATTATGATTTTTGTTTAATTATACCCTAATGTGTATTTATACAAAGTTTCATGATTAAAGCATATATCCTTCACAGAAAAAAACTTCAACCTGAGGGTAAACCTGGCTTAGGACGGACGGACGGACGGACGGATGGACACACCCGAACACTATATGCCCCCCTACTATCGTAGGCGGGGCATAAAAACAATGTTCAGAATTGGGAATCAAGATGCACTTCGGGTTCTTTAGGCAATCAAACTTACGCAATTTCAATGAAAATATCTAAATTTTCCTCAATGTTTCAAAGGGGTAGGGGTACGTTTAATGGCGCTATGGAAGGTATTTGGCATAGAAATTGTAAAAATTTGGGTTCTTTGTAAAGCTTATAGAATAAGCAATAATTTGATGCATCGTTTTTATAACTAGGAAGCATTGGGTCAACATTTTGTAGCAACTGAAAGAAAAACTTGAACGAAAAACGAAATTTTCCTAA